>BOSO01007441.1:0-61871 GCA_018403395.1 Gorsachius goisagi | reverse complement strand
AACCCGAAACCTTCTATGATTCTATGATTCTATGACTTCGCTGTGGTATACCACTGCCCTTGTGGCAATGCTGAGCCGCTCAGTCCATATTTGACTATTTAGCCTTGCTGAGATTCATGGCTTAATTTCTCACCTAAATTGGTTTTAAGCCTTGCTTTAGTGGTGCTCAGTGCGAGTACGTATCTAGTATGGCACAAAGCATGCATGAGAAGCAGAACATAGCAGAGAAGTTTTCCAGGATCAGACATGGCAGCATCTTGGCTGTTCATCCTGTCTTGTCTGCTAGCACAGTGAGACAGTGGGTCTGTGGGTATGCTAGGAAACACACGGCTTCCTCTCGCCCTGATGGATGGTCTGACAGATGTTAGTAGGTGTTTGGACCAGATGTCTGAGGGATCTACTCTGTGCAGAAGACCCAGAGCAAATCTCACCTCTGTGTAACAGGTTTTGAGCTGTGGTAACTGGAAGACCACTCTCATCAGCCATTCTCATCCCGTCTTGATGCCTTTGCCAATTCTACTAGAGAAAAAGGAATAGCATGGAGGAGTCAGCTTCCTTGTACAACCACATCATCAGAACAGTGTTGTGAGAGATGGGATCAAATCCCTTCAAGGACAGGATGCACTTCAACCAAGCTTTCTTACAGCCCAAGGGTTGTTTAAGTCACTGAGCTATTGCCTTGTGAGGGGGACCCAAACAAAGTGGATGGAAGAAGCGTGTGTGGTTTTGCCTGTGTCTCACCACTTTTCCTCTGGAGGATTTGCCTCTGGTAGTGACATGAAAATCCTGGGTTTTTTTCTTATCATATTGGCTTGTTTGCTCTTGGAAGTGGTTGGCTTGCTTGCTCTGGGAAGTCGTTCTTGTCAGTAGCTTCTTGTCCAGCATTGTGAGTTGGACCATCAGCCCTGATTCCATTTCAGTGGCACATGGTCACAGCTCAGCAGGGGTAACCTCCTGACTCCCTGGGACCCCGTGATCATATCCCCATCACTTCCCACCCTACCTGCATGCCATCTCCATCCCCATGTGTAGACTGCACATCTACCCTCCTCTCCAGTAGCTCATGTCCTGCTGCACCAACAACTCTGCCCACCAAAACCGCCCACAGTGGCACTGGATTACGGGTCATCCCAGCCCATTGCCATGTTCCCCATCTACCAGCAGGCACCTGTGCCTTTCCCTGTCCTGACCCCTCTCTCCCCATGCTGTGGGGTCATGGCAGGTGAGGCCACAGCCACCACCAGTATCTCCACAGCCCTTCCCACACCGTTGGGTAGGATCTCCTCCTACCTCTTCTGCCTGCCCCGCATTGTTCCCCAGTGTCTTTATTTCCCTCCTTTGTCCTCCAGGTAATTTCTAATTACATGTCAAAACTGTCCACCTACTTCTGCTTCTCTTTAACTTCCCCTCTACAGACATTGAGCCCTGCTAAAAGTGATGGTGGGGTCCTGGTGCCATTCAGGCTTGTGTGCAGTTATATCAGATGCCTTGTCTCCAGCAGACTGAACCAGAACACAAGAACGCACAGAACATACTCAAGCAAAATACTTTATTACTCAAAACCAACTTGGTTAATAAATAGTTGGAAAACAAAATAAATTAAAACTGTACATTAAGTTTTAAATTTTTAAAGTTTTTAAATTAGAATTATCGAAGGCCATCATTTCAGACTCAGATGCACAGTAACAGCTGAATGATGCTGTTTATAGCCAAGGAACATGAAGAAACAGTTTCTGGTACAAATACAGCCACTGCACCATCACTTAGTATTTCTAGCAATTAAACCAGCTGTTGCTCTTCATTTTGCGAATGAGTTTCTTGTTCTTGATGTCAACCTCATACTGGTTTGATCCATGGAAAAAGTAGAAATGTCCTAGAATTGGAAGGAAAAAATATTGGCAAATTAGTGTTTCCTTGTTGTACACAAGTGTTGATATACACTTGCTATTTTCTTGGGTGATTTAAAAAAAAATCAGAACAAACATTTCATATATGTGTATTTGAAACATACACTTTTTTGGCTTTGGTTGCTAGCCTTTTCTTTTGTTTTTAGTTACATTTTAATTTATTTACCATTTTTCTGAAGGGCAGCATCAACTGGGTAGTCAATTCCTTGGAAGTCAGCTGTTATTTTTCTTGGATATCCCCTTTCCATTGATTGGGTATTTTCATTGAAACTAAATATAGAAATTGCATGAAAACAAGAATCAAGCATATGATGAGTCAATGCTGAAACCAGGTGGAATTTTTACTAAATAAGCTCACTCTCAGCTGAAAATCCAGTAACTGGGAGCATCTGTGATCTCATAGAACTGTATAAATCCTGGCTGTGTGAATATTCACGTCTTTAGTGGTCTGTGCAAGGCTGTTTTCAGAACATCAGACTAAACAGTTCACTTCCATTCACTGAGACTGATTATAAGGCTGGATGGGGCCTACACTGAGCAATAAACTTAAGTAATTATTTAAACTGAATATTTTAATTTTACAGCATCCAATCTATGAAGTGATCCCATGAGTGGAATGTAAATTTCTGTTGTAATAATATTCTTTCAAGAAAATATTACAGATTAATTATTAGGGCTGACATTACTGTTTATCTGAACTGTTTCTTAAATAGTAAATATTTTAATTTCCTTCCATAACTTTCTTGATAGATTTGTCATTTATAAATTTCAGAGAGCGCTTCTGCCCCCAATAGCTACTGAATGAATACATGAAATGATGTCAAGTCTACTCACATTATCTTGTCTACTAAGTTCATGTAATATTGCTTCCTAATGAATAAACAAAGCTCTGTTAATCACAGAGTGGTAAGAATAAATGGATGTTTGCTTTATCTCAGGTGTTACAGACTTTGTTCTATGAAAAGACATGAGTAATTGCCTCTGGGTTTCAGCTTTATGCTGGCTGAGAAGGCTGACAACAAAAGAGGCCATGAACTTACTGTGCAAATGCTAATATAACAACATTTTAAAACCTGTTTTGATTATCTGCTGTACAAAAGAGGAATGAGCTTTACCTCCAGTATTTGTTGCCTACAAAGAAATAGGTTTTCTTTGTATTATGGTCATGAACAGCTGCGTCAATTTTCCTGACACTGGTGGGAAAGTCGAGGTGCTGAATAGGCTTGGGGAAGCCCGGCTCTATTCTGTAGCCACTGACAGCCCAGTATTTGTCGTCTGCAGGAAAACCAGAAAAAGTTAGTAGGGATTCCTGAGGAGGCTGTGCTCCTTTTCATCAACTGCCCAGATCTTTCTGTGTATAAAATGCTACCAAACACCACAGGTGTCCAGCTGAGAACATGACCTTCTAGGACACACATAAGTTTGAATATTTCAGAGCTGTTGGATTTTCCACCTTTTATAGTCATTAGAGTATTATATACCCAATAATTAAAAATCAACATTTTTTGTAGGTATGTTTGGCACTTTAAAAAATATATTTAAATAATGTAGGCAATCAATTTTGTCTCAGCTATGATCTTCTCTCACACTGACAAACTAAGAGTAATATCATATTGTAGAGGGCTGTTGTGAACCAGCATTAGTTGATGACAGTAACAGCATTTTCAAAATGAAAATGGTTTTAAATATTAAGAATATCTTTTATTAGTATTACCATTAGTATAGTATTACTTCCATTATTATTAAGTAGCATTAGCAGTACTACTATAACTTTATTCATTCATAAAAAGGACTAATGGAAATGAAATAGAAATACCTTTAAAAAATATCACTCGATCCTTCTTGTCAACCTCATAAGCAGCATCAAAGCCAGCTGCCAGTGATGGCCAGAATGAGGAGATGGTATCATGCTCAATGCCTGGGAAATACGGACTTTTGCGCCAGACATAGCTGATAGAAATGAAAACAGCAACAGCAGTGTTTCATTGTCTGTATTTCACTAGGAGATCAGTAGCCCAGAAATGCAATTTAAATCCTATTGCTTGGGTCCTGGAGCCAATCCTCCCTATGAGGCAGAGATATCACCCCTTTTGGGCTGTAGTGCTTCACTTTGCCCTGCTCTCTCATAGACATTTACCCTTTACTACTGGTTTTTCTGAGGTCACAGAACAGTTGAGGTTGAAAGGGACCTTTGGGGTGCCTACCGCTGGTGGCCCTGTATACCTCTCCACTGGCACCCTGATGGCTTGCCCAAGACAAAATGTGGTAGTGTCGACAATTGAAGATTTCTCTTCACCATGTCCCATGCAGGTAGGCACAGCTGGGTTCTTAATTTCAGTTTGGTTACAAATGTTCATCAAACATTCTTAAGAAACATGTTAAAACCCAATTTAAGGAGCAACTGCTCCTTCTTCCGCTGCCCTGAAAATTATTATGTTTTTAAGCTACAATTCTTCATGATGTGTTTTAGAAGGAAAATCAGACCCACATCATCAGAGGAAGCTTGTTCAATCAGAATTACCAACCCAAGAAGTGGGTCAAAACCTGGGCCTGACATGCTGTTCTCCCTTGTCAGGCTGGATGTGCCCAAACACAACCCGCTACAGTGCACAGTGTCAGTGCCCAAAAAGTGGACACCTGTAACAGCAGGGGCTCCCTACAGACAGCACTGGACAGACTCCTAGGTTAGAGTACCACCAAAAGTCACCAATGACCTTTTCTACAGCCCCCTGACCCACATGTGGGATGGTGTGAGGAGGACGGTGCTGCACACAAAGCAGCTGCAGGCTGAGGAGTGACACTGGGATTATTCATCCTTGCACAATTTTAACAGATATGGGTGATGATGTATGATGGCTTAAAATATTTTACTCACCTGTCAGTAAACCACATTACTCACCTAGCCTGGCTGGGCTAGTAAAATTTTGCAAAGTTGCCTTAATACTTTCAGAAAGAAATATCTTCCTCTGTAACCAAGGGAAGATAAATTCCTTGAACTGAACTTTATGCTTTGCCTTTGTGAGTCTCACAAAAAGGTGTTGCTAGAAATTAAAGTGCTTACCTGTCTTTGAAGAACAGTATTTCCCCACGGAGAGTGGTGATAGCATCAAAAGTCATATGAGGATCACAGTCCTCTGGTCTTTTGGGGGTTTTGGATGGTGTCGTTTCTGTTGGTTCTTCCCGGGGTGACATTTCAGTTGGTGCTTCTGCAGATGTCATTTCAGTTGGTTCTTGTGGGGGAAGTGCAGGAGATTCCCTGGGCGGTCCTTTGGGAAATAGATAAGTGTAGAATTGGAAGGTGAATTAGAGTGTTTCCTATTGCAGAGCTTCAGGATATACCATATGGAGCCAAATACATAAGTTTCTTAAGGCTAAAACTCAACTAGTATATTAATGCCAGGTAAAGTTCCTAGGCGATTTAACTTTGCTATCTGTGCTGCTGACAGTTAAAATGGTCTCTGGCATTGTTTTGCCTTGACAAGCTGTTGGTTTCTCAAACTGTATGTGCTCAGGAGTTAATGTAGAGCAAACATAATTTCCAAAAGGCAGTTGTGTATGTGACCACCCTTTTGTGGAAGATAAGACAGTTTAATACTACAGACCTGGGCTGTTCCTCTGGTGTCATTGGAGAAAGGCTCTTGGACCTTTTGACTTACTGGCATGGAATCAGCCCCTAGATTCCATTTTGCAGATGTAGACTCTTAGCCACAAAGAAACCAAGAGATTTGCCCAAAAGTAATATCAGGAAATTAAACCTCAGTGTCCTTCTTGCAGTAGAAAGTTCAGTACATTTTAGCTGTTGGGTAAAATTCATTATAAATTCTTATCCATCATACACCAAAAAATGATGCTTCTTGCTTACCATAGAGGGCCTGAATGCCATCAATATCATCCTGAGGAAGCCTGTAGTCCCTTGTATCCCTGGCCATATATATAGGATACATCAAAGCACCAAAGACGTTGGAATGACCAAGACCAAGTGAGTGGCCCAACTCATGAGCAGCAACAAGGAATAAATTGTATCCTAAAAAAAAAATCCATCACAAAGAACAAACACTAAATACATTTTCTTGCATAACAGTGGAATACAGGTGTCATCCTCTCATGCATGATATATTGTTTGTGGTCTTAATAAAAGGGCAAAATCTATGTCCCAAGTAAGAGGTTCTCTGGCATTCTGGAGAAGAAATGAGTTTTGAATTACAAACATTTATTTCTCGTAAGGAAACCAATCTGGGGACAATGTCATGTTGCAGAAATTTCCCTGCCAACAAAGAATCAAAGTTTCTTTGATGTTAATAATGACTGAAAACGGGGTGAGAATATTTTAGTCATCTGGTCAGATTTTGGGAATCACAAATGACGTGGAATTCACCTGGTAATGACTTCACAAAGACTAGTTAACATATGACATCAACTCTGGACATTGCTGGAAACCAGAACACTTCACTGTTACATTTAATTTTGTTTACCAACAAACTCAAGATTTTATTTTCCTTTGCAGAAGTTAAAGATTTGCATCACTTTTAATCAGAAAAAAGAGAGAGCTCAATATTACAACTTTTAAGGTCATTACCTGAGGGTGAAAATTCCCTGCCTTACAATGTCATGATTACCCAATATTGCTGTTTCATGCTAATCTCATTTCTTTCACTGGAGTTGTAATTGCAGTCTGTGCATTATCTTCAGAGGACTGTCATGACTGCAGCCCAGCTCAAAATATGCAGAATCATTTTACTAAATTACACTGACATTTTACATCTCAGTAAATACTGGAACTACTTCCATGAGATCTGTGACTTTACAGTATCTTCAAGACAACAATATCTAATAAAGAAAAGGCAACACAATATTTAAGGTTACCTACCATTATGGGTAGTAAATTTGGTCCAGTTTTCATCTTCGTCAAAGTGGGCATCTCCTCCTATCCCACTGCCAGGGGGGTAGGCATGAGCCAGAGTTCCTCCTGGACCGTCAAAGGAATAGAAATCACCGTGAACTAAGAAAAAGGGGAAAAAGAAGTAATGCTTTTAATCATCTCTGTAAGAAAAAGCAACAGATTTTATCATTCCCAGGCAAGGGAGTCCTCTTACATCCAGATGCAAAGGAGATCATTATATCTGCTTGACCACTGTACAGCCTGATGAATTTCAAAGGGGTGACGCTGCTCCAGAGCTGGAAGGCTCTTCCAATTGCTTCCTCTACATCAGCTTGTAGCATGTCTGGAGTGTAGTTCAAAATCCTATGAAATAAGAAGAAAATAATTAAAAGCAACCAGATCACATGTGGCTGGGGCTCATAGTATCAAGGTCAAATATTTTAATCAGTGGTTATTATTATTTATGTGCCTGGAGTTGTTTATTTTCAAATTATTTGCTTACATAACAGAGGAAGTTTTCGCTTTTTTTTTTCATGTCTTTCAGAAATCCTAATGTGTATACTTTCATTTGTATCTCTCCTATCCACGGGGTATATTATTTAGTAGGCTGTTAACTAGTTCCTATATATATGTATACTGCTGTTTTGGTATTTTTGTCACTGTTTGGAAGCCTAAAGAAAACAATATGAATAGTCCCCACATTCATGGCCCTTTCATTGTGAATGGGGCTTTTATATAAAGAAATACATGAATAAATAATAAAGAACCTGCTGGCATTGCTTCTGTCTAGCATTCACAAAGCTTCCCAGTGGTGTACAGAAAAACATGCTTTAATATATGTTACCGATATGTCACATCTTCTTTCTTCCACCTGGGGCTCTGTGGGAAGGTGCTGTATAAACGGACATCTGGTATTCCACATCTCGGCTGCTTCATCATGTCCAGCGTCTTATGATTCAGCTCCCCAGTCACCTCTAGCCCAAAGAACGACTGCATTTCTCGTATTTTGTCAGCCATCCGATTGAGGTTCTTTGATTTAAAGAGGGAAGTTTTCTCCTCTTTAAAATCATAAAATTTTTCCAGATATTTCTGATGGGGAAGAAAAAGCAACAGTTCAGATCATAAACATTTATTTTCAAATGCAGAGAATCGTTAATAAAATATTCTGCATCACTAATACATCACTGTTCATTTTCTCAATAAATTATTTCTTAGATATCTGTCTGTAGTCCTTACCTCAGCAAATCGCATATCTTCTTTTTCCTTTTCTGGAACCACTGGGGCAGCACGAGAACATGCAATATATAGAAACCCAAGGAAAGGAAGGATCTTTGTCTTCATCTTTACCTCCCTGTCCTATCAGCCCCTGCTAGAAAACCTCTCAATCTCTTCTTCTGTCCAAGGCTCACCAGTGTGTCTCTATTTATACTGGTTGTATGCTTACTAAAGTCAATAACTGCATGACTCAGTTTATAACATCCTCTGATTTCCCACAGAAAGACAAAAAAAAAATTGGTTTTGGAAGCGAGCTAACACATGACAGTTTACCTTTCCTGAAAACCCCTGATTTCGCAATCAGTCAGTATTTTTTATTCTTCATTCTTAAACTGGACCAGTATTTTAAACTTACAAGTATCTAAATCCATAACTGGTCACCTGGATAAAAGTCAAGTCATTTTTCAGAAGTGCTAACGGGACCTGGCTCTTTGGGAGGGACGAAGATCTGTAATTCCTTGTAGTATGTAATAAGAAGTCTCCAGAAACTGCCTCTCAGTTTTCTCAGTGTGGCACCCATGCAGGTCCTCAGCATGTCAGGGATGAACCCCTTCCTTCAGCCCATCTTGTCCTTGGTAATTTTAGTGACATAGCTGATTATACAAATGACTCATTTATCTCTTCTCTTGAACCTGATATCCCAACTTGGTTATAGAAGCATCACCTGTGCTGCTACCTGGCCTGTGTAATCACAGATTTATGGCTGCACCCCCTTGTTCTCCCATACTTGACCCAGGCAACCCATGTACAGGTCTCAGTAGAGTGCCCCAGATCATATATCCTGGTCTGCATAGCCTAACAGCCAAGGGCATTTTCACAACTAAAGAAGAAATGGCAGAAATTGCCCTAGAGAACTACAGGCACCGTGGGGACACAGAATGTTCAGAGGAACATTTTAATACATGTCTCCAAAGTCAGTGGGAAGATGATGAGGATTTGAGCTGTAGATTCCAAGTTCCCCAATTTGCCAGAAGTCGTACTTTCGGTTCCTATGTCCTTTTATGAATGTGGTGCGTTGCACTTTATGCAGGAGTTGAAGAACTACTGTCACTCAGTTCCCTCTTTCTTTCCTGTCATTTCTGAGACATCCACCTTTTGAAGTAGAAGTCTCCTGTGTTGACTTAGTGCCCATATGCAAGTTCAGAAGGAGAAATAGGAGCTAAAAATAACCTCATTTTTGAACACGAGAAAAAGAAGGAAAAGAAACCACTTTTCCAGTGAGAGCAAACATACTGGAAACTTCAAAAAACCAACCCTAGCACCACAGCAGCTGAGCTCTGCAGTCTGTGAGGTGGCCTGGGGAAAAGGTATGGCCTCCTTCCAAAGGAAACTGGCGTTGAACTGCCCGGCTCAAGTAGGGTCACACTGCATGCATGACCCAGGTCAGAGCCCAGGTCCCTGAACCGCTAAGTGGCTCAGGTGTTTATGTCTAAGACTGCACTGGTGTGAGGATGGCTTTGCCAATAGCTCACTGCTGCTGTAATGGGGTGCTCCCATTTGGGTTCCCATAATGGGTTCCTCCCATCCTGGCCAGCATTCCTGCTGTTTCCCTGTGCCCTTCTGATATCAAGTGTGCCTCCAGTGAACTGCTTCAAAGAGCTGAGGCTATGGGAAAGAAGCCCAGAAAAATAACCCCAAACCCAGCAACAATAGTTTTCTGCTCAGGTTAGCAACTGCACTGGCTCCCTAAGGAGTGAGAAGAGCACCTGAGCCAGCATGAAGGAAGGGTGGGATGCTGCAGATGGGAGCGGAGATGCAGGGAGGCAGCCAGGCATGAGGCTGGGATGTTAGGACCTCTCCTTTTGGTAGACGAGGTAAAAGATTATCTCTGCTGATCATGGAACAATACCTCAGGCTGCATTTGTAGAGTATGGTGTCTGTGTTTCCACAAAGAAATTCAGACACAAAGCAGGGCCATTTTAAATACTGTGTTTGTATCTCTGCACCTAACAGCAGCAGTTAGCATATGGCACTTATCCCCTTTGCTTTCAGCTAAATGTTTTGTAAACACCCTGCTTGCTGTGTCCGGGGGATCTGGGGTGAAGCAGTCAGAGAGGCAAGATGCAGCACAACCAGTTGGCAAACATTTTAGCAAGCCCTTTTTAATGCTTAGGAAGCTATTACTTCTGACTTTTTCATGGCTGCTAATAGGCATGCTACAGCTGCTTCATAGCCATTGGCATCCCCTTCCAGACTTTGTTGCCTGAGTGCTCAAGCTGACATTTATGGAGTGGCTGGTGAGTGCTGGGGGGGGGAGAGCTGGTGGGTCTTGCCTTGGAAATGCGTTTGGCAGCACAAGTGGGGAAAATTCACAGCTGAGGCAGCCTGCACAGCTCTGAGATGTGTGAGCAAGTGTGCTTTTTCCTTGCATGTGGATCCAAGAGAGGACTTGCGTTCTTGTGCTGACCCCAAAGACATCAGCAACTTTGAGGGTTCAAGCTAATATAGGCACTCAGTCCTGGGTTTAGGCATTACAGGACGCAAACAGGAACTGTGCTGTGGCTTTAATCAGAGGTTTAAAGTGCTTGAAAATGACCTTGTCAGTGGATGTGGTGAAGATGTATTGGCAAAAACACAGCTCTGATTTAAATGGGGTGACCTGAACTGAAGAGATGACCTCACATGGCACTTTTACTTCACCTATAGGTCTACTGGTTCATGAGTTCTGCTTCAGGGGTGCCCAGAAACACTTAATTCTTGATAAGGCTGAGCAGGTCAGGTGCCTGTTTCATGCCTCGGCCCCATAGGTAACCCCAGCGAGATGCCCTGGGAGGCTGCTCCCCTCTGTGCCCCGAAGTTGCTGTTGCCCTCCAGCTGGGTTGGAGACTGCACAGGCTGCAGCAATGACTCTTGCCAGCTTATACAGCAGTGAAGCAGCCAGGACGCATTCAGTAATACTGCTCATTTCTTCCCTCAGCTCATCGTCACTCAGACTCATATGTCCCATATCACGGGATAGTGCCTTAATCACCGCACTCTGGGACAAGAATGGGTGCTTTCCCAGGAAGACCCCTGCAGTAGAACAGAGCATTTCACTGAAAGCCTGCCAACATCCAGGCTAATACTCCTCCACCACAGGACTGTTTGTCCTCTGGCAGTGTAATTCATGTTATCCTGTGGGGTCTAGCCCAACTGCCAGGCTTTTTAGCAGATTTGTAAAAATTCTAGCTGGGAATTTTGCCATTTCTTATTTTTATATGGTTGAAGTTTTATCCAGAAATATCATGCCAGTTCTGTTTGGCAGTTTTGACTTATGGAAAGAAGTGGAAGGATACTTAACATAGTGATATAAACAATTGTCATTAACTATATAAACAACTGCAAATTGTCAAAGGAAGCTTGAACTAAACATAGACGTGCTATTTCACTTCCTAAATTTGTCAAAGGATCTGTAGATGTCTTCTTTCCTACTCCTCTTCGCTCATACTGTTTCTAAACTCTCCCTCTCTGACCTGCCTGTGTCAGAGAAGCAGGACAGGGTATGAAGGTCTTGGACATACCCAGACTTGGAAGAAGCTGCTGTTTTTTTCCACTGGAATGGATTTGGGAGATAAATTCATACAAACAGGTTCTGGGACTTAAGGAACAATAACTGAAGAGAAAAAGACACATGCCTGTTACATCATTGTACGGGTCAGTCTTCGCAAGATAACAGCTGGATAATAGCAAAGAAGTGGTTGGGTGAGGTAGGCAAGCAGAAAATTTGCCACATGGAAAAAAGTAGGTCTGCTATTAAAAGACTCAGGGAAACAGAGAATATTTACTTGAGATGAAGCACTTTCAATCTATGTCTGCAAGATAGTATTCTGAGAGTATTGAAACTGAGCCTGAATTAGGTGTTGATTTGAATCCCACAATCTTGCCTCCATATCCATATACTTCCATTCATCAGTGGGATTAGCTGCTGCTAATAATTGTGTTAGCAATTTTTCTACTTCATCAGAGCATTTTGTCCAGATTCCACTGCAGAGAGATGACACGTAGAGATAGCTTCAACGGCTGATTTTAATTAAACAGGAATTCAGACATTTTTTGATGTCTCTATCCTCTCCTTGAGTATTATCAACAAAGCTGAAATCACTTCCGCGCTTATATTTAGTATGTAAACAAGTTTCATCAGTTGCATGTCATTTCCTCTCAGCAATGTCTGACTTAGTAGCTTCTTACGAAGGCATGGTCACAAAGTGATTGCAGACCATTGGTGTTACATCATCTGTCAGTGAAGAAGAGGTAGGCCAGAATCCAACACCCAAGAATTTTGAGATTTGCAGGAATTAAACTGGAATACAAAATTTTGAAATTTTGGCACCCTACAGATGACCCCTTATCTTATAAGTGGCAATATATCAGGGCCATACTCTGAATTTAGACACAGCTTCGAGCAATGGGTGAGGCAGGAAGCACTATGGTTGTGAGACCAAATTAATTCACTGTTCCTACTAGATTCAGACTATGTTGCTGTCCCAGCACTCCAAACCACTGAGAAACTGAAATGTGGGCATGAACCCACCTTTCCTTCTGAAGGAGAATGGTCAGTAAAATGTTGCCCCCTCTCTTCCCCCATGCACAGATTTTAACGGTCAAGGACCTAAACCTGTGCAGTTCTTATTCTGTTATAAAGGGGTATCAGCAAGCTTCCAGATCTCTGGGTTGGTAGTTAAGGTGACGGTCATTTAGCCTCAAGAAGATTTACTGCAGTGTCTTCATTTTGTAGGACAGAAAACAAGTCCACAGGAAATCCTTTCCCATGTGCAGTTGGTCATCCCATCTTTTAACAACTGCTAAAGTTTATAGATATTTCCATAAGCCATATTGTTAATATGTTTTATGTTAATGTTATATGAACCGGACTGCAATCCTTTGGACTGAGTATTAGGAGGAGATAGGGAGCACTGTCTTCTAAAGAGTGTCCAAACTTTTCTGGAATTTCTTCTGGTGTAGACTGGAAAAAGCTTACAGCTTTGACAATTTGACATGCTAGCCCTGTCTAAAATAATCAGCCAAGATGCTGCAACTACACAAAACTCAAGACACTTAAGAAGCCTGAGTTCTGTGATTCTTTTGGACATGAGCAGAGAGAGTAGGGAACCAGTTTAGGAAACTGTCTGTCATCCTTCTGCTATATGTGTATGGTTATAATTTAAGAATTTAGGCAATCAGCTACTGGCAATCTTGGTCTTCAGTTCGTGTTGTGTATTTAATATTGGAATCTCATACAATATCCGCTATCTTTCATGCGTGCTTCTTAACTAGAATGCCTTCTGGATACAGATGGCTTGTGATAGATACAACATACTTATTTATTCAGGTGCAGAGGCTAGAACAGCCATTTTAAATACTGAGTAATGAAACTGACCAGTGATTGGTGCAGTCTTAAGCCCTGTGTGGCAGGGGCCCATTTTGTGAAGGAGACTTGTATATTAAACTTGGAATTCATAGAATCATAGAATGTTTTGGTTGGAAGGGACCTTTAGAGTTCATCTCATTCAACCCCCATTCTTTGACTTCTTCATATTTCCTTGACCCTTTTTTGATCTGGATATGGTCACCACTTTGTACAGTAGTCTACAATGATCCTTAAATAGCTGTCAATAGTCCATGTGTACCAAACAGGAATTTTAGCTTCATTCCTTACCATCTTCAGCTGGAGATCAACATCGTTTGTGCAATCAATCAATCACTTCTTTATTTTGAAGAACTTCTGTTAGAGAGTGTATAGTATTCTAACTCTCCCCCTGTAAAATACAGATGCATGTGGGAGCAGAGACATGTGGGAGTTCATTGGTATGCATGTAACAGCCATTCAGTTCTTTATCTTGTCCTCACTGTACGTGCCTCATGCATTGTCCCTGCCTTCTGACAAAGCTCTTTGCCAAAGAGAGCTGGAGGCAGAAGGGAAGCACACAAGACAGTGGAAGACACTGTGATTTGGTTCAAAATTTCTGGTGCCACCACTACTGACAAAAGTGTATATTTTTCAAATGGCCCATACTTCTGAATGAGATGGCTTCTTTCCCTTCAGATGGCACAAAATTCACAAGGAAGTAGTATCTCCTGTGGAGCTGCTCACCTGCTCAGAAGTGCTGATAGCCATCTTAGAGCTCTGTCTGCTCCAAGCAGCCCTGCACCCACAAAGGTTTCACTTAACAGAAGGATGTCTTTGAACAAAGTGATGAAGAGGGAAATCTTTAGATGCTACCACAGGCATCCAAGGGTATAATTTATCAGCTTTCTAATAATATTGGCAATTAAATAGTTTTAGAGATGTACTTCTTAGATGTGAAGCCACAGATCATAGGACAATTGCCAGACATAAGCACGGTAACCAAAAGAATTGAGTATTTGTTGTATGTCTAAAAGAAGGAAAATATTGATTTAGTTTAAACACTTGTGAAAAAAAGGCTGGTCAATTTTTCAACCACTTCTTTAAAGATGCTCACTCTATGAAGGTGCTGTCAATGTGCATTCATGGCAATGTTAAGCTAAAAGGAAACAATCAGCTTTTCACATCTCTTTTAAATCTGAATACCAAAGAAAATGCTTAGTTCTAATACAAGTTCAAATAACCAATCACTACAGTTAACACATTAAACTGCCTTGTAACACAGTTCCAAGAACCTTTCTTGACTAAACAAAAGGATGAGTTTTAATAAATACTGCAAATATTAAATTCACAATCTATTTGATTTATATAAAAATTGCTTTGAGCATACGATTCTTGTAGTTAACAGAGAACCACCTGTGATCTCAAGAATGCAGACTCAGGCCAAAGCAAAGAAATGAAAAGACCTTATTAAGAAGTCACTTCCCAGCCGTGGCTTCCTCCAGCTCACCGCTAGCTGCCTGCACAGAGGTTGCTGTCCTCTCAGAACATCTAGCTGATACATTCAAATGAATCCACGTTACCTCATCCAAAATAAGTTGGACTATTAAACCTTTGTAACTTTCATTTTTTAGTTAAATACAAGTTATTTGAGTGAAGCATGTCAGGGAGGTATCAGCTCTGCTGTAGAGCAGAGTAGGGGACTGGTGAGCAGCAGTTTCTCCAGCTGGCACCACTCACGATGGCGCAAGAGCCAAGCTTGTATGCGCAGTCATGAGCAAGGACAGGGATTAGGTTTCAGACATTAAATTAATTTTTTTTTTCATGCTTACAATGTTCTCAAAAAGTTGGAATCACATGTCTTGGTTGGAAATGATTATCCAGTGGCCTCCAGCTAATTAAAAAAGCACACGTCAGGCTCATTAGGATGTTGTCTCACTAGTTTTGTAAGACTTGATCACAGTCTTTTCTCTCAATGTCGTGGTTTAATCCCGGCTGGCAACTAAACACCACACAGTGCTTTCTTACTCCCTGCACAGTGGGATGGGGAAGAGAATCAGAAAGGTAAAAGTGAGAAAACTTATAGGTTGAGATAAAGACAGTTTAATAGGGAAAGTAAAAGCTGTACATGCAAGCAAAGGAAAGCAAGGAATTAATTCACTGCTTCCCATGGGGAGGCAGGTGCTCAGCCATCCCCAGGAAAGCAGGGCTCCATCACGTGTAACGGTGACTTGGGAAGACAAGCGTCATCACTCCGAATGTCCTCCCCTTCTTTCTTCTTCCCCTAGCTTATATACTGAGCATGACGTCGTATGGCATGGAATAACCTTTTGGCCAGTTGGAGTCAGCTGTCCTGGCTGTGCCCCCTCCCAGCTTCTTGTGCACCCGGCAGACCTGAGAGCTGAAAAGTCCTTGGTTAGTCTAAGCTCTACCCAGCAACAACTAAAACATCAGTGTGTTATCAACATTATTCTCATATTAAATCCAAAACACAGCACTATGCAAGCTACTATGAAGAAAATTAACTCTATCCCAGCTGAAACCAGGACACTCAAAAATCCCTTAGGATAATGCTTCACATGCTAAAGACCCAGTAAAATGTTCCCAGAGCTATGAGAAGTAGTTCAGGTGAATATGAACAGAAGGAAGTGCAGGGGGTTGTCACAGAGTTTGAGGAATGAAGTAATAGGCGTCTGCATAATTCATAGTGGCTGATGTTTCCCTAGACCATGCATTTACAAGATACAAAAAGCATGTCAATGCATCTCCCCTGTCCTTACTATAAACATCTCATCATAAAACCATTACAATCTCCAGATCATACTTGAACTTCTTGCAGTGGACATCCAGTACACCATGTACTCTCTCTGTAGCTGTGTCAGACAAACTAAGGGGGACTTACACAATGCCTTTCAAAGATGAGCTGGAAACTAAATCACATGGTTCTGTTGAATACCAAAACCACAGCATCAATACACACACAATTATGGCATATCATGATCTCCTTCCCAGCCACTAATCTATCTACTGTCCACAGGTCAAAATTCGTCTTTCTCTTTCTTCCAGGGATAACTAGGGATTTTTTTATTTCCCAAGGTAAATTTTGATTAGCCTTGCCTGCCTCTTAGTAATAGCTTCTCAGCCGCGCATATGCCAACTATCTTTTCCTATAGAGATGACTACTTCATACACCTGTGATTACACTCTAAATGAATAATCTCATACAGTATTTGATTTTGAAGCTTCTCTTTGTCAACCAAAGAAGTTGGTTAGCATGAAAATTTATCTGTCGAATAATAGAGCTTCTTTTATATATGCTGTTTAGCAGATGGATACCTACAACATAAAAATAGTAACCAGATTCAGTTTAATTAGTGTTAAAAATATCAAAAGGCCACAAGGAATAGGCTGTGATTTTTTTTAATATATATATTGTGTATAATTTTTTCATAGTTTAGTGTTTCTTGAAATGGTCACTGATCTTTGGACTTGCACTGCAAATACAGGATTAGAATTGCCTCAGGTGACACAGGAATGTCCTTAGAGCTTGGATGTTGTGGAAAGCAGATCACTAGTTTATTCCTCTAATGCCATATATTATCTCCTCATTCTACCTGAGAACACAAATAATATTTATGAAGCAATTAAAAATGTCACAAAACAGACTTCAATCCAGTTGGAGGCCAGTCACAAGTGGTGCTCCCCAGAGCTTAGTATGAGGGCCAGTTCTGTTTAATATCTTTATTAATGATCTGGACAAGAGGATTTAGTGCACCCTGAGTAAGTTTGCAGACAATACCAAGTTAGGTGGGAGTGTTGATATGTGTGAGAGTAGAAGGGCTCTACAGAGGGATCTGGAGAAGCTGGATCAATGGGCCAAGGCCCAATTGTATGAGGTTCAACAAAGCCAATTGCCGGGTCCTGCACATGGGTCACAACAACCCCAGGCAACGCTACAGGCTTGGGGAAGAGTGGCTGCAAAGATGCAGAAAAGGACCCGGGGGTGCTGGTTGACAGCCAGCTGAATATGAGCCAGCAGTGTGCCGAGGTGGCCAAGAAAGCCAACAGTTTCGTGGCGTGTATCAGAAATACAGCAGGACCAGGGAAGTGATTGTGCCCCTGTACTTGGTACATGTGAGGCCCCACATCAAATACTGCATTCAGTTTTGGGCCCCTCACTACAAGAAAGATAGAGAGGTGCTGGAGCATGTCCAAAGAAAAGCAATGAAACTGGTGAAGGGTCTGGAGCACAAGTCTTACAAAGAGCAGCTGAGGGAACTGGGGCTGTTTGTCTCGGAGAAAAAGAGGCTGAGGGGAGACCTTGTGGCTCTCTACAGCTGCCTGAAAGGAGGTTGTAGTGAGGTGGGTGTTGGTCTCTTCTCCCAAGTAACAAGGGATAGGACAAGAGGAAACAGCCTCAAGCTGTGCCAGGGCAGATTTACATTGGCTCTTAGGAAATATTTCTTCATGAAAAGGCTTATCAAGCATTGGAATGGGCTGCCCAGGGAAGTGGTTGAGTCAGCATCTGGGAAGTATTTAAAAGGCGTGTAGATGTGGCACTTAGGGACATGGTTTAGTGGTGGACTTAGCAGTGTTAGGTTTATGGTTGGACTCAATGATCTTAAGGGCCTTTTCCAACCTAAATGATTCTGTGATTCTATGATTCCATGAAAATAGAGAGAAGTATTATTGTATTCATACTACATGGAAGAAGAATAACGTGAATAATTTTTTTTTTTGTTTCCAGCTGTTATTGATAGTTGAAGACATACAGTGAAAGGAGAACAGGATCATTTAAAAACTTGATTTCTTTCTATTTGTCATCTGAACAACGTCATTCTTTTGACATGCCAAAATCCTGCAAGAAACAGGTATACCTTCCAGGTATACCTGGAAAAATGTAAAGATGAGGAAAAAACCAAATCCTTCAAAGAGCAGTTCATCCCAATGCATCTGAAAACAACTTCTAATAAAACATCTTGTCATTATTTTCATGGTTTATTTCTTCTGAAAACAGGTATTGTGTATTGTCTGTTCCTGAGTCCTGCAAAGAAAGGGCTTCTTTTCTCCTTTGATGAATATTTGATAACTTATTCACATGTTATCGTGGGGTAAAATTAAGAAAGGCTTAATTGACATGAAAGATTGATCATTTTGTGTAAAGTGAGTGAGAATCTGGTCTGAATTCCCTCTTTGGAGTGAATAGGAATTTCATGGGTGGAAGAGTGAAAAAATTCCCCTAAGTTTTATTGTTGCAATAATGGCTCAAATGATTCAATTTTAATAGAAGTTGTAGTTGGGCAGATAAAGAAATAAATGGTTGCTCACTTGAGAAATTTCATGTAATATGAATTAGTCACTGAATATTTGTTAAAAGTAATCATATAAGACTGTTAAATTGTTAATAGAGAATTCTTCATTATTTCTCAAACATAATATGCTTGGCAACTCCTTGTTTTTCTTTCCTCTACAAAGAAAGTTTCCCTTTCCTTTAGAAAATATACTGGTCAAATAGGCTCAAAATTTCCCAGATTATGTTGTAGCTCTTCCAAACTTCTACACCACCTATTACTTCATATATTTAGAAAACAGTTTCCTGCTCAATGCTGACAAATAAAGGGAAAGAGCTTAGTTGCAACAAATTTTTAAGCCACATTAAATTCAGAGGGTGCTGAGTGCCAAGAGCACTGAAAACATTTGAGGTTAATTTTTCTCCTGAACTTGGCAAGTTTTGATTTCTGGTTTTACACATATTTTTTCTTTTTTTTTTTTTTAACGCTATTAGAATTAAGGCACAAAGTCCTGTCAAGTATATATTGCTTGTAAAACATATTTTGCATTTAACAAGAAAAAATAATTATTTTTTTTTCTTAAAACACAGTATATAAAAGAGTACCTAATGTTAAGCTAAGTGCACAGAAATGGAGAGACCTAGCTGTTAAACTTACAGTGGTGCCACAGACGGCACACACGGCCATCCTAGGAATCTACCTCATATGCAAAGCAATGCAGTGAATGTAAACACAGGCATATAGATGGATAATTATGGCAAACGAATAAAATATGAAGCTCAGAAACTTCTCTCTCAAAGGCTGTCTTTCCTGCATCTGTGTCAGGGCAATCTCCAGTATCAATACAAGCTGGGGGATGAAGGTAATGAAAGCAACCCTTTCGAGAAGGACTTGGGGGTACTGTTAGATGAAAAGCTGGACATGAGTTGGCCATGTGCACTTGCATAGTTTTAAACTAAAAGAGAGTCGATTCAGACTAGGGATAAGGAAGAAATTTTTTACGATGACAATGGTGAAACACTGGAACAGGTTTCCCAGAGATGTGGTAGATGCCTCATCCCTGGAAACATTCAAAGTCAGGTTCAACAGGGTTTTGGGCAACCTGATCAAGTTAAAGATGTCCCTGCTTGTTGCAGAGGGGTAGGACTAGATGACTTTTATAGGTCCCTTCCAACTTAAACTATTCTACGATTCTATGATCAGAGATTGTCAGGTGGTGGGAGAGGACAGTCACAGTAGATGCACGTTGCAGGTACCCTGATTTTGTCTGGAGACGGATCATGAGGAGACATAGGTCTTGCTCTCCTTAAGTGTGGCACCTTTTATCTTCCTACCAAGAAGTTTCCTTCCTTCCTCTTTATTCATGAACTCTTGAAGTTCTTGCATTTTCATGCTACTTTTCTTATCCCCACGTCTCTGTTTCATGAGGTGGTTAAATATGCTTTCCTTTGGGCTATTCATTTCAACTTCAGGCTCACTCAGAGAAGGTCTCTGGAGAATTTTGTATTACATTCCCTTACTGGTATATCATCTTACTACCAAAGGATCATAACACAGATGAATAATCACTCACACACACAAAAACCAGAAACAGTTCTAACTAAAAGAAAATGAAAGCAGCCATCTTTGACAAAAACTACCTTGTAACTTCCAGACTGAAAGAATTACATCCATCAGAGCAGGGGGAAACCAACTCCCAAAGCAGTACTTGTGATTTCATCTGTCACAGCTAATGAGGAAAACTTAAACACAGTCTGTATGCCCAAAGGCAGACGGAGAGCAATGAGAGCTGGACAATGACAGTAGCTGCTTTTATATCTTGTCTTGTCCTGTTTGCCCTAAACCTTTCTTAAAAAATATTAATAAGATTGCTGGATGCACAGTTAACCTTGGAGAGGAGATAATTTACAGGTAATGGGATTAGCGGGAGGAGATTCCTCCACCGCACTAGCAGAGCCTGAAGGAGGACGGACACAAAGGGAGGTCTTTGTACGTGCAGACAAACTGCTTTAGAGGACTGGAAAAAATCATTGCAGCCATACTCTTCATTAGTACTAAACCCCCAGCATATTAAGGATGGGGTTCACTTAAACTGTGTAAAGTCAGGCATCCAGTTGGTTAGTAGTGTAGCTCTCATTAATCTCAAGGTGGTGTATGAGCTATCTGGGGAATATAATTCACTCAAACTGCTTGAAAAAACTCCTTTAGGATGGGCTGAACCAACTCTTAGAGTGTTTCCTCTGTTTCTTCATTGACTATAAAAAGATTTTTATAACGGTAAGATAAACCCTACCACAAGAGACATTCCACATTTTGGTGCAGCTGTATAAATAATTCTGTATTTTTCCTTTTAGTAAAAAAGATAGTGGCAAAAGGAGCTGGCTGTCATGTTAACTACCAAATCATTAGCACAGAGAATGGCAAATATGGACAAGAACATGTTCTGCTCACAAGCAATTTAGAGGAGACTCGTCCTGGTCAATTGAAGATAACATTGTTCATCACTGGTACAAGAAAGATTATGAAAAGAAAAGGCAAAAACTTCATATTTGCTGTTAAACAAAGAATAATGTGGAAAGTGCAATAGGATTTTCATCATCCTATAGCATCTTATCCCCATGGCAATAAAAGAAATATATTTAGTTAATTTCTCTGGAGAGTTTTCTAGGAAAAAATCTCCAGTGCAATCATTGCTACTATACTCTAGCTGTTGAACTAAGCTGAATGTGCCAATATATCTCAGTTCCTCCCAGAAGGCATTTCAGGAAAGGAGCACTTAACTAAGTTGTATTGCTAGAAAATTATTTTGACTCAGTAATCCATAGCAGTTTTCTTGAAGCTAATTCTTTCTTAAGAGCATTAAAATGATGCATGACTCAGGTGCTTACAATTTATTTACCAAAGTGATTCATTTATTAGTATCTGCTTGAGGGTCTGTTCTTGAGCAAAGACTACTGGAATGTATTTGCATTTTGCTGCAACAGTCACGTACCTACATCCACACCTGGCAGAACTATTCTGATGAGGACTGAACAAATGCCCAGAAGACACAAGTCTATGGGAATGAGGAAACACAACTAGGACAGAGGAATATTCTGAAAATAACTTGTGCTTTAATGAAGGCCTAGGCACTGATCCTTCCCAAGCAGTACCTAAGGTCAATAGCTGTTTTGAGAATTTCCTTGAGAGAATACATTCAATGGCAGTGTTGAATGTATTGCCTTGAGTCCGAGGCATGTCTCCATATCTAAATAATGACATTGGTACCAATGCAGGTGAGACAGCACAGGCCTCACTGCAGAAATCTATACTGTGTGTCATGTAGGTAAACCATGTACCCACAGGGAGAGGGTGATGACAGCCTCCTGGTGACACCTACCCAGGTAAATAAAGAGGATCACGTGCTGGTCCTGGAAAGCATGGTGTGTCTCATACCCTCTTGCAGCCAAGGTTTATTTCCTTCTCTGCTCCAAAACAGGCACCTTTCATTGATGCTGTCAGCTGGGGTGCCTGGAGGCACGCAGAGGCATTGCCTGCAGGGTGCTGACTGGTGTTGGCAGTGGGCTGAAAACTGAATAGTGCGGTCAGTCACTCACTGCTACTGGAGCCCTGTCCCTACCAGCTTAGCAGTGTAAGTAAGCGTAGTCTCTACTGACTGTCACAGGTGGTATTTCCCCCACAAGCTATAGTAGCTGCCAGAGTTGGAAACCAAATGAAGTAGGAAAAAGATCCTTTCCTTCTTACCCAAGTGCCGTGCCGGATGCCGTGCAAGTCAGTCCCCATTCCAGGAGGAGACCCTGCCCGCTGAGCGTCTGCCACCCTGTATGTGGTCTCATCGTACTTGGCAGAGACACCACTGTCCTCTTCTCCCCAGGCCCTGCCAGAACACGAGAGATAGACCTAGAAGCCACGTTGAAGTTTGCTGATGTCTCACTTCAGAATATTTAACTGGTGGGGTTGGGCACCTTTTTATTTACTAGACACCCCTGCAGAAGAAATACCAATCCTAAAGCCAACTCATGTAACAAACAAAGGTAAAAGCTGCCATTTACCTATCTGTAAGTCTGAGTTTATAACTTGGACAATATTGATTGGTCTGGGAGGTTTCGTTGCTTTGTAATAGCATAAGCTGTGTGAGAAAAGACAGAAAACTGAAGGATGGGAATCCACTAACCCCTCTCCAGAGATCTGTCCTTCCTCCTTCTCTTCCTTGTTATCAACAACAGCAAGGATTTGGCTTCTTTCTGTCTTTTCCCAGACTTCTACATTATTTGTCCAAGAGTGTTATTGACCACAGAGGCTTCCTGAATCTTTCTGTATCATCAGTTTTTTATGTCCTCAAGTGTATTTTGAAAACATATGTACAATGGAGATTCGCTTATTCAAAACAATTGCTTACAAGCAAATATATAACTTTTCTTCCTTTTTGTTATTTTATGTTATTTATTTTATACTTTCTCACCAATCCTTATTAATTTTTTTCTTTTGCAGAATATTTCTGAATTTTCACTCTGAATTTTTTAACTCAACTAATCTTTATTTTTTTGACTGTAAACAGAGACACCAAACATTTAAATATTGAAGGCTTCCAAATATATTAGATAGTATCTCAGAACAAGAATTCAAAGACAGAGTTAGTGATAACACAACAGAGCAACAAATGTGAGTGGAACATAATTACTGATGTGTGCACATTGTAGGCAGAGATGAGAAGGAAGAAAGGGAAAATCAATTAGCCTTAAGCATCATGATGTGATGGAATAAAAACAAGCAAGTCACTTCAAAGGAAAAGCAATTTAACTGGATCAAAATTATGTGCAGTTGAGTATCTGATTGAGATCCCTGGGTAGATTCTGAACATATCATTTGGAATGCTTTTAGAGAAATAAAAGCTATGAAAATCCTCTTCAGAAGTGAAATCATTTTCCTTTAATGTTAGAGCTCTCCCTTTGAAAGATATGCATACTGAGAATGTGATTCATCTCACCCTAAAGTGCACTCTGAAAATACATGAATAGAGCTTTTTAAGAAGAATCTATTTCTTTGCTTTAACTATGACATGAGACTAATAATCATGAATGTGATTGGCATGGGTTTAAACATTTGTGTTTCACCAGAAAGGTCTCACCCTAGCTTCCTAACAAATAATATTAACAGCCACAGGGTCCAGATGAACCTCGGTATTACAGTCAACCCAGTGTTTACCAGTAATCATTGCCCCCATTGTGAAGTATTCCTATTTTGGTTTGGGCTTTGCCGAGTACTGAGGATATTAAGGAAGAGCTGACTACAAAATGTGTAATTGTATTGACTGACTACTAATAGTATCTTGACTTTCATTGGGCAAAATCAAGGAACCAATCAGAAGTCAACTGAAGTAAAGAGTTCAGGAACCAAATTAGGTCTTGAAACAGAAATTAAGTAGCAAGAAAGATGTCAATCGTATAGAGAAAATAAAGAAAGAGGGCAAGAAGAAACAAAGATGATATGTGTAAAGTGGGCTAGAAATTTAAGATATTCTAAGTATGGCTTGAAAGCAGAATTTGTCATTCTACCTTTCATTAGGAATACTGGCACTGAACATAAGACCAAACAGCAGATGAGTAAGAAGATGTGGACATGGAGTAGAAAACAACATTTTTAAGCTGTAGCATAATTCAGAGCAAAATATATGAACTGAAAACTCTGGAAAAAGGTCAGTAAGCAAATGTTGGGAGAAGTTTGTTGAAAAGGAGTGACATAGAGTTACTAGAATTTAGTAAACATAGCACCCATATTGGATATGGTGCAACAGTGATCCAGACAAAAGAAAGCCTGTTAATTCAACCATAGTAGTATGCAAAGAATTAAATGAATTTGAAGATAAGGGTAACTAAACATGGAAGCTAACAGAATATGTGATAAGTATGGCATGAACTTAACATAAGAATGTGATAAATGAGCTTCATATCTTCCTTTGTCTAATGAAAATGTTTTAATAGACAATGTAAGTGTGTTAGATCACATTTTCTTGGGCTTCAGTAAAGCACTTGAAGCAATATTGAAGGAAGATTAGTTAAAGCAGAGAACATCATGATTAGAAGTAGAACTGCAGGGAGAAAAAGGAGCTAACTATAAATATCACTACAGGGTATGCTAAGAGAAGAACTGAAGAACTTCAGGGACTGGATGGGTCATGGGATCTTTCTTCTTTAGCAATTTAACTAAAGACTTAGGCACAAAAAACTAAGTTGAAGGCACTATCAATACACCAGAGAGTGATGCACGATGACCCTGAGAACTTGTATAAAAGAAATAGAGTGAAAATATAAAATTAAAAATTGAAGACAGTCAGGAGACTGATGTGATTCCTTAGTCATAATCCTTCTAATATCCCTCAGACACCTTGCCAAAAAAGTGTTTTCTTTACCTTTCAGTATTGAGATTTCCCAACGCATCAGACGCAGCACAACACAAAATATGTCTTGGAGTTCTAGAAATCTTCCATATGTTACACTAGGTGCAAGACACCTGTAAAGTATGTCTTCCTGGAGAACGTGATCCGCGATGCCGTGACCTACACGGAGCACGCCAAGCGGAAGACGGTGACGGCCATGGACGTGGTGTACGCCCTCAAGCGCCAGGGACGCACCCTCTACGGCTTCGGCGGCTAAACTCGATTCCTGGGATAGGTTACACGCTTCTAAAACACAAAGGCTCTTTTCAGAGCCAAAACAAAAATTTTGGGGGGGTTGGACTAGATGACCTCTAGGGGTCCCTTGCAACCCAAAACATTCTATGATTCTATGTCTGCTGCCTTTTCATTTTTGTGTGGACAAAGCTCGTGCAGTACAAGTCAACTCCACTCAGACAACACACTTGGTGTCCAGAGAGCTGAATGCTTCATATCAAAGATAAGAAAAAAACAACTAAAAACCAAACTTATGAAAGATACAGTAGCAAACCATACCACTCCTTTCTAGCTGGTATTTTGAGTCTATTGCTTACAGTCTCTTCTGAATCCTTGGTTCACCATCTGTTCCCTTAAGCAAACCAAACAGAGAATTCAGTATCCTGACAGGCATCATATCAGATGGTGCTTGCTAGAAGTGGTCGTTAAAATATTATATAGCCCCTGATGTGGGTCTCATTCCCACAATGTCCCTCATCTCCTAGGCAAGCATGTTAAAAAATGAACAGTGACTTTTATTATGTATCGATTAGAAAATGTCAGGGATATGCATGAGAAAATTAGTATCTTCATCATCTTTCATTTTGCTTAGTATGTTCAGGTCATTTTATTGCCTTTTTACCTATGTTAGGATGGATTCAGGTTCAGCTATGGATGCATTAATTTATCTCCCTTGACTATAGAGAATGTCTAGACCATTTGACCTTCAGATGACTAAAGTCAAGTAAAAATTAGTCCTAGCCTAAAGGTCCCAAAAGTAATAATTTAAAATGCATGTTATTCTGGGAGCTATTTCAAACAGCGGTCTTTGGTCTAACTTCAGTTCCTTCTCTCCAGTCAGTCAAGATTCTCACTCATTTATACATATGCCTCTAAAAAAATTTAAACCAATTGAACTCAGACTTTCCCTGCCTTTTTATCCTTTTTCCTCATTATTTCAGCTTTTTAAAAAACAAACAAAAAAAGAAATTAAAAGGTTCAAGAATTAATTCTAGAATCAAGGCCACAAGTAAAACACAAAATTCAAAAAGGTCCTCTAGCATACCTTTAATGAAAACACATGCATTAGCATTGTATATTTTTTACTATACCTTGTTATCAAAAAAGCTGATATGACTATTAAAATGGTAGATAATATGTTGGTTTTAATAGAAATGCCTTATTAAATAGTGAATTTCTCTCGAAACATTGATATACCTACTGTTTGCTTTCTGGTGGGAACAAGCCATAGAGTAGGAGTAAGAGTAGGCTTCAGTATAGCTGCCAGTCTGCATTCATGAAAGCTTCTGCTGTTATTACTCCTAATCCGCAGAATACATTAGTCTCTCCATAAAAGTTAGTGACATGACAATATTTTGCAGCACTGCAACAAAGAGGCTTTAAATGTGAATTTGCTTCTATGCAGTCTGGACTGCCTACCTAGGTGACAAACCTTAACAAAGCACAACATACATATATGATCATATATGTGATCTAGATATATTTAAAGAGCCATGGGAAAGAGTGTGGGAAACAAACTATTGATATTGCCAGACTGACCTGCCTTTAACAGATAAGGTTATATTTGTGAGAGAAGATACTAAGGTAGAATATAAAGCAATCAGAGGATCTAGATCCCTGAAGAAACGTTCGTTGGGAAGCTTATTATAAGAAACTTGCAATGATACAAATGTCTGCTGGTGTTTTGGTAGGAGGACAAATTTGCCCAGGGTTACAGCAGACCACAGGTGGGAGACGACAGGGAGTGGGGCAGAGCTGTGTGGGAGTTCCAGCAGGATGGGACCCACAATGCAGAGCAGGGAGAGAGCTGGAGGGTGGCACCAGGACGGGCTGCTGAGAAGGGCCCTGGGCAATGACCCACAGTAGTCTGGGCTGAAATCTTACGTGAGGGCTCTGAAAGCCCATTATCAGGCACTAACGCAAAGATATGAGGAGTCACCTTGTTGCAGGTGGAATAGGAACTTATGATCTCAGTAAGGAAATAAAAACCAAACACCTGCGTCTTTAACCTATGCTTTAATACCAATTTTTCATCTGAGTCACTTACAATTTCAGAATAGGCAGGAAAACACCACTATTTTTTTAATGCTACAAAATTGTCCTCAACAAAGAATCTTGACAAAACTCACAAACAGACATCTATTTATGGTGTTCTACATAGGCAAGAGAGCAAGAGGAAGTCCTGACTAAACACAGCTACAGAAAACAGCTCCACAAGCATCATTAAAATGAAAATAATTTCCCATTATTTTGTACTTTGGTGCAACAGCGTTTTCTGACTCCCATGTTGCTATTCTGAACAAGCTTCCCGAAGAAATGCTTTAATAGAGAGTTATGATTATACAAAGTGAATATATACCATTGTAATCAATACTTTCAGAGTAGTGGATTTTGAATTCTTTTACTCTGGCAAAATTCTTAGTAGTGTGTAGCCCAGAAAATCATTTTTTTTGCCATTTGGATAAATCCATAGTCTTTGTACTGTCCTGCCAGGATTTCTCTGGACTTGTTTCAGCCTGAACAGATTCTAGCTTGTTTCAGCTGTGATAGCAATTGTCTAGACAACTGTTACTGGCTAAATTGGTTTTAGTTTAGCTTTCGTTTGTAGCAACAGTGAGCAGTTACTCTGCGTGGACTGAACTATGGTGTGGGAAAGTGCAGACACAGGTCCCCGACTGTAACGCAAAAGAAAGGTATAGATGCTCAGGAAGTGGTTTTTCAGTGTGACAGTTTCAGTGGCAACATTCAAGCTTTTTTGCATGAAATCGGACTATGAGTGGATATCACTATGAGTAGTCCGGTAATTTGCCTGTCACAGTGGCAAAATGTTAAGTATGTTAGGTTGTCTCGACACAGAGAGGAGCCCCAAGATCAGTGGAGGGAACCCCAGTAACACCCTGACCCAGCTGGGTCAGGCATCGCAGAAGCGTGGCCAGCCTCCCAAAGGCTGGCATGTGCTTCCTGGGAATGCGTGCCCAGCCTCGCTACTGTTTGGACCTGGGGGCATGGAGCTGTGGCACAGTTGCATCAATCAAGCTTCTGGATTTGGTTCCTCTCCTAACAAAGGGGACTAACAAAAATTATTAGATCTGTATAGGTGGTGTGTTCCAGCTTTGCCTATAATAAGATTTTGAGTGCAACTATCAAAATGTATCTAGATGAAGATTTACTAGTGTAGAGTCCGTTACCATGGCTAATACAAAATACTGGAAATGCATTCACCATTACTGCTCACCCCAGCTACTGTTGCTCACCAGCCACTGCCATTTGCACGATGCTGACTACTCGGTTGTAGACAGCTCTGCACTCAGTTTCATCTTTCAATTTGTTTTGATTACAAAAAACATTTAGTGGCAAAGGAAGATGTTTTATTGGCCTGCTGTTCATGGACAAAGGTGGTATTGACATTCTCAGTTTCGAGGTTAAAAATTGCACTGAATTCAGCCAGACTAGACTGAACAATACTTCCACAAATGCAGATGGGAAAATTGTTTGGTTCCGAAAGTGGCAGTTGTAAGCTAAGATTTAAAAATAAGATGTGAGGAACATCCATCTTCTTAATACCACATTCAATAGGTCATGATGGCTTCAGTATTTTACCTCTGCTATGGCTCAATCCTCAATCTGCTCAAAAGGAGATATATGGAAATATGAGCCAAGATGAAGAAATCTGTTGATCAATGGAGATGATTAGGCAAATTTTCCAACTGCAGGGATGCCCCAGGATGAGGCAGAAAGAGAACAAGACTGAAAAATAACCAGAGCCTGTTAGGTCAGGTTTATCTTATGAAATGGAGCAGTTCTGCATTTTGCATAACACACAAGTTCCTCAGCGTGCATTTAGAGCACAATTTACCTTCAGTAACAACCAAAGCTTTCTACTTTCTTTATGCATTTGGCCATAAAAAGAATCTTCTTTTTTTTTTGTTTCTGTGCTAAAGGTGAAAATTGTTTCATTTACACAGCTCATGGTGCCAGGATGACCAGCGATAGGACACGAGAAAATGGGATGAAGCTGCATCAGGGGAAGTTCAGACTGGACACTAGGAAAATGTTCTTCACTGACAGGGTGGTCGGTCATTGGAACACCCTCCCCAGGGAAGTGGTCATGGCACCAAGCCCATCCAAGTTCAAGGAGAGTCTGGATGACACTCTTAGTCATATGGTTTAGCAGGCAGTTGGACTCAATTATCCTTATGGGTCATTTCCAACTCAACATATTCTATGGTTCTATGATTCTAAAATGATAGAGGCTGTATTCACCACTTCCTAGTAATTCAAAAGTTCTGATGGGTTAACACTATATGGGCAGAGTTCATATTGCATTGGTATTTTCTATTCTCTTGGCAATCGTATAAAGCAGATAATACCCACAATAAATTCTTTATCACCGTCTCTATCTTATTCACTAGAAATGTAATTGTGCATCCATTTCTAATCTGGACATCATTGTAGTTTTGTCAACCTGGCTTTTCACGGATTTAGTATAAACCATCACAGAACCATAATCTGTGAATCAAATATATTTATTGCTGTTTTTCCACATTATCCATTGAACAGAAATATCAGTTGATTCAGCAGTTCTAGTCAAACTGTTCTCATAAGGAAACTACATAGAACTCAAAATGGTATGTCTGGGGTGGGTGGAAGGTAAACCTCCCTTCTTAACAATCCAGCTAGCCTCTATGTCTGGAAAACTAATTGTGAAGTCACTGGATTTTTCCCCCAGATCAATAAATAATTACCGTAAGTCAACTCATTCTTTAACCACAATAAATTTTATCCTTCCAAAAGAGGAATTTATTTTTCTCTCACACTCAATCAATTCTACATGCAAGATACATCACCTTTTCCTTAAGCTCAAATCAAAATTAGGTGTATGATGTCTCAGTTATTTAAGTGAACCCTGGTTCAATGAATACAAGGAAAAGAAATGACATTAACTCAGAACTGATTACACGAACAGAAGAAGTATTCGCTATTAATAAAGTAATTAATCCAGTGTGCTGCCTCCGCCATTTCTGTCTCACAGCTAAGTATGAAAAAAGGAGTTTTATAACTTATCCTGTAGTTCTGTGGCACAGAATGATTTGCTTATTTTCTTCATTTTTCTATAACACCATGGAAGCATTTCATCTAGTCTGCTGAAACAAATCTTTATGCAAGTGCATGTTGTTTTCTGGGTTTGTACTTTCTCTTACAGCCCTGAAGGGTCTCCTGTACCTTCCTTCGCTGAATAACTCTGTTTTGCAATCATTCGTTCTAAGAGTGAATCCCTTGTGTTCCATCATCTACCACCATGTGTTATAACCTGTTCACTGCCAGGTGGCTTGAGGACAATGCTGTAACTGAGAAGTGTTTGATAAAGTCTCAGGGCATTTGTATTACATCTCCTTACTGGCAGGGTGTTTTCCACTGGATGATAGTTGGATTCTGTACTCTCTGAAACTGAATGACACGAAAGATTTTAAGGCATCAGGGGGGTGAGGAACAAGATGACTAATGACATGCATAATTCATGTCATTTATGTGACAGCAGTGCCCATGGGATCCAATCAGGATGGGGATCCTGCTTGCTTCAGTGATAACCAAATGCAGACACTGGTACAGAAATGGCATATAAGCACATTAACAGGCTAAGGACTAAAGTTGCTCTTTCAACACTAATCCAAACTATGTTAATCTTCACGCAAGTCCTAGCAAGCATTATTTCCTGTTACATGATACACCATAGCCTCACGCATTTGTTCTTTTGCTGGGTGCAGAAAGGCCCTCCAGGTCTTTGCTATTTACTCCATGCCACCTGAAGCAAGAATGCCTGACACAGCAAATGAAAAGAGATTTGTGGCACCTGAGAGCTGTAAGAAAATTAAATCTGTGCAAGTTGCTTGATGAAAATATCCAATGATTCAAAGTGAGGAAGCAGACTAGTCATCTGGATCATGCTAGACAAGTACTACACCCACACATTAAATTCGGGATGTTCCCAAGAAAAAACCCCAACTGTTGTTTATGATGATCTCCAGTATCAGAAATAACCGAAAATAGTGCCGAGCAGTATGGAACAGAATCATTTTCTCTGATCTCCACAGAAAAATTGTTGGAATTTGAATGAGTTCAGTGCAACTAAAAATGGGGCCACAGTCCCCTGCTGCCAGGTCGTCTCCCTAAACCTGGGCTCCAGTATCACTGTCTTCTTGCAGGCTTAATATGGTTGTTCATAGAAGAACAGCCTCAGTGGAAGGGCACAAGAAAATGTCTTTGAGAAGCTCAGTAATGTGATTACAGCTGTCTCTAGGAAGTAGGTGGCACATATTTGGATCTCTTAAGAAAAGGAGGATTTTGAACCTGTATGTCTCATATTCTGTGTAAGCAGTCTAACAAAAATTGAGACAAACGGCTCTGCCCCCTCATCAGCCTTCAAGGGTTTTCCGTAGGGACTGACTTGCTTAGACCACAACTACTGCGTAAGTTGACTGAGACAATTAGGTTGAAGAATGTGCAGTTTAGCTGCTGTGCTTCATAATGTGCTGCAAGCTGGTTGCATGTCTAACCTCTAATGCAGTTCTGGCCATGCTCAGCATCAGAAATATTAGGTGTCTTATGGACTTATGGAGTTAGCTAGGGGTTTTGCAAATGTGCAACTAGACCACTGAAAGAGACACTTAGCTGTATAAGTGACACGTAAACGTAGTCCCGGATGCTTCAGAAATGTAACAAATTTTGACATTTTTGTGTTAAAAGCTGTGGGAGTGACCACAGTGACTCTGCCTGTGAAGCACACCTTTGGCACGATCATACTACCACCAACTTGTGTGTTTGCTCTTTGCTCGTTTACGATCATAATGGGAAAGAATGAAGACAACATGACAACCCAATCTACTTATTAGTTAATCTCACACATGGAGTTACATGGCTGTCCTTGGAATCATTTGTTGAGTAGCAACAGAATTTTTCATCACCTATCCCTCTCACCTCCCCTGCCCATCTCTCTCTTCCTCCCTTTCACTGCTCCCTGCCAGGCCTTCCTTGTGGTTGTCCTTCTTTTCGTCTTTGCTATTCTGCCTAGTGGCTTCTCCATCCAACAGCATGTCACCCAAACATGGGGAAAACAAATAAAACTGTGGATGGGCTCTGACTCCTGGAGGCTGGAGCTCCTCTCACAGGCTACTGTGGTTATGCCTGTCAGCTCACTCTGTTACATCTACCTGGAGCGTAAACTCTTTGGAGGAGGAATTGACTCATCCCAAATTGGAGTTATGAAGACTGCTTTTACCTGGTCCACAAAAAACAGCATGTCTGTGCCAAAATAGAAAGCATTTTACCTTGAATTGCATGGCCCCTAAAGCCTGCCTCTACTTCTGCCCCGATATTTCGGAAGAAACAAGAGTCTCTTTTGGTCATTGTCAATGTGAGTCATTAATGATAAAGGAATTGTCATATCACATAGGCTTACAGCTTCTATCTTGACTACATAGACATGCAGTATGTTGTTGTTTAGTCATCAAAGACAAAGGAAGTGAGGCTAATTATGTCATTGTGATATATTTAAAAATAGATATTTTACATGTGCAATGTTTTCAGTAACAAATTACATTGCTGGAAATAATACTGAGAATTGTTTTGATTATATCATCTCACCAAAATTTAGCCTACACTTTCTGAGCCTAAACACATCTGTGCCACCTACACAGTTGCAGCTGTTGTAAGGGGGGCATGTGGGGGGTTGGGGGGTGTGTGTGTGGAATTACAACTCTGTAATCTTGTAGCCTGATCTGCAATGATGGGTGATTTAGCCTCCCTGTGTATTTCCACATAGGATAAAACCTGTGGGTCTCATATATTTGTCAAAGTTGGCTTGACATTTCTTGCTCCTGGGAGTTTTACTTTTATGTATCTTTCCTTTTAAGGGCAACAGCATTAGTGGAGTTTACTGGTAATGACAAGCTTCCCCCTATTCCTGTCGCCAAGGTTTGTTCCTATCCTGCCCCCAAAGTTTGCATTCCATACATTCATTAAACTTCTACCCTGTCATAAAGTAGATTGTTTTCCCAAATCCTTTACTTCTGAGAAGTGTATTTTCAGGCTGGATTTCTTTCCTTCTGGATGTTTTTTAAACTCAAACTCAAACCTGGCATCATAAAATTGCCACAGTAATCTGAGCAGTAAGCACCCTGTAGTAGTAAGATACATCAGAGGAGGTAAAACAAGTCATAGTTTCACATAGCCCTCTGTCTTTGTCTAATGCTAATATCTATTACTTCAGTCCCAAGTGGTTCCGCTATAACGGGACAGCTGGGCTTTTTTTGTGATTCAGTATTGGCAGTTAGTGTTGACACATTGAACTTGTAAATCTCTGACCTTTAATAAACACAGAGAAAATGGTAAACCGCAGATAACTAATCACCAAAATAATGTTGACGATGACCTTGGCTTTTGCTTATTTGTCTGTAATTTTGGAGGAATTCCTAAACTTGTGTTCCCTTGGCTTTTCTTCCCTTATTAGATGGCATTTCTGATAACGGAAGTTAGAGTAAACCTCTTATAATACATCTGTCTATAAACAATAAGGTTATAAAGTACAGAGAAAGAGATTGATGATAATTCTAGAAACATGACCTGATTCACTCTGACCTGAATATTGCATCTAGTTCTGGTCACAGTCTTACAAAGCAGATAGCAAGAATAGAAGACTGCCAAAGCTATTAGGAGAATTAATAATATTGCTCACATCAAATGGCAAAAAATTGTAACATCAGTTTTAAAGTTAAAACAAATGAGAGATCTGCTAAAGGTACATAAACAAGCAACTTACAGAAAGTAGGTGCTCTTATTTACACTGTTTCTCAATATAAGAACAACAACATATTCAGTGAACTAGGACAAGAGTTTAAGAATAAATAATGCACAAAAAATCTACAGAGTTTATTATTTTAAATCTGAGATTCACGTGAGGATGTGGATATTAAAAAACACCTGTATCTACGGAAGAAAGAACTAAAGAAAATGCAAAATTCAGCAGCTTTTGAAATATTCCGTGACGGGATTCTGTTTACTCCTCACTTCCTTTAAGGATAGAGAGCAATAGGACAGTCTGAGACAGCCTCTGATTTCGACAGTTGGGCAATTCTGATGTTCTGCAACCGTAATCATTAGATCCAAGGAGAAACTTCACACTTTAAACACATGTCAATATGATGCAAGTCATTCCTTGGAGTACCATGAAAAATCCAATTCAGAGAGCTGTTAATGGCGCAAGAGGAGCCATAAAAATTAAAATTTCTGGTGTTTATTTAAGGCTTCGTGCACAGTACCAGTTTGTTTGAGCCTGAACTTTCAACAAGTATTTTTCCCTCTGGAGCTGATGCTTGTGCAGTCTCATGCAGGGACAGTGAGCCCACATCCGATATTTACTTTGTGCATCAAATGACTCAGTTTCAGAGTGTGTAACTCATACTCCAAGTCTCATGAACATAATGCAGAAAATTCCCCAATGTGAAGACATGAGCTGTGTGTTTCCTGCTTGGCACCCAGCAAAAAACTGCTGAAGGGCTTCTGATGTCCTTTGGTGGAAACACTTGAACGGTAACAGATCCAGGTGCTCGTCCAAAACAAAGCACATATTTTGTTAGCATCTTCTCTCAAGTTAGTGTTAAACTCGAGATTGCTTGTACCAGAGGAATAAGTTTCCCAAGTAGAGTCAGTAAAGCAGCTGTTACCTGGGCAATTACTACCTGAACCAAAGCCAAGTGAAGTCAATGTTGAGATTTCTATTTTGTCTGCATTTTGGTTCAGACTCTAGCAGGGCTTCTTATTGTTTATTTCTTTCTTAGTTAGCACACTTTAAATGCTCATAATAGTTACACAAATTAAGTAATTGGAAATAAACTGATGCTATCACTTGCTTTCTATTTCCCACTACATCCTGATTCTTCTGTTATAGTTCTATATCTCCCTTTTATATTACTACACTGTCATTTCACTGTTTTGTGTCACTGTAGATAGCACTGGGTGCATTTTATTTCCAAGGAATGCTGAGATCCCATAATTTCCTTGTGGCTGCAGTTCACTTGCACCATGATTTCCAACAGAATTGTAGACAGGACACTTCTGAGGTACTTATGACAGCCTTGTTTAATTTTTGCTTCTCTTAGTTTGGAATTGGCCTCAGTTGGAAATCTGTTTTCATATGCAAGCTAATTTTTGGACCGATGATCATATCGAAGCTTCTTTCCATTTGTTTTGAAACAGAAACTCCACAATGGAACTACAAAAAATGTTCCCAAAGCATTTTTTCAATAAAACACTCTGATAAATTATTAGTGTGACACACCCAAACTTTCTGTGAGAAAAGTTCCTCGGATGATTCCTGAAAACTTCAGCCAGATAGCCCAGCCATCAGCTAAGTCTCTGATACAGGCTACTTTGGGGCGTAAACTAGTCTTGTGTCTAGGCTCTGTGAGAATCATAAAAAATTGTTTTCCTTTATGACTTTTGCCTGCAGGGTCTAATCTGATAGGCTGAGACTAAAAGATCAAAATAAGTAGCTAGAAGGGGAGCAAGCAAGCATTTTACCAAGGAGAGCATGCACTTTGCTAAGCGCAGTTATTCCAATTGCCTGGCCACATCCTCACTGCCCTGGTGAGTCACTTCGTCGGGCTGTCCCTTGTTGAAGCTGCACTCCATGGCACTGCAGGCATTTTCTAATTGTCCTGGGGTACCCACACTTTAGTTTGCCCTGGGAGACCTCAGACATGACATCTTATCCCATGGGTTGTTGCAGCTTCCCATGACCAAATTTTTCTGGAATTTATCTTACCCTGACTTCTCTGCACCACTGCAGTCTTTTGACCCTGTCATGCAGCTCTTCATGCTTTCCCTGCCATTATCCATCCATGTGCTATAGCAAAAGAACACATACTTTGGATCAGGGGTAAGATTTATGAGTTATCAACTTTCTATAAGCAAAACATATATGTGCAAGAACCTGGAGGCCTGCAAAGGGTTAGATATCTGGCTTCAAACCTCTCAGGCGTGACCCCTGTGAGTGGTGACATCTGCTCACTGGTACTCAGTGGACAAGGCTTTACAGCATGTCCCAAAGCTTCTGTGATACCTGCTCATAGGCCTGCATACCTTTTTTTATTGAGGTACCCTATAAGCCCAGGCCAGAACCAACTGACCTGAAGAGCACCCAGTGGTAAATATGGGGAGAGAGATAATTCACTAGATAGTGTGAATGAAGAAGTGAAGCCTTTTGGAGCTAAGTCTTTCCCTGAATCATTAGTCATAATGCAAGCAGCATGCATCAATTATATTAATTTCAACCCTGACAATACAAAACTGTGCCAGTGTAATTGTTTTTAATATTAACAATGTAAAATACTATTTTAACATTAATAACTCTCAGTTGGCCCTAAAGAAGGGCACTTTCTGCACCTTTATGTCCTCAACATCAGCAGGGACCATGGTCAGGAAGGACTTGATCTCCTGATTCACCTGGAAACAGTCTGGAACCATTAATTTAATTTATATGCATGGTATGCCTTGACTGCTGGGGCCCTGAAGTCATGGTTGTCTACCAAGTCAACCTAAATTATCTTGGTCCCTCTACCAAAAGCACTGACTCCACCAGCCAAAGCTGCAGTTGCCCATGTCCTTCCTGCCTGAGATTGTGGACTCTCTGCATGGACCACTCAGGAGACATCAGCAAATAGCACAGGCAAAAGCACCCTCTAAAGTGGATCCCTCCTCCTAACTACACTTCTTCGCATGTGCTCCCTTGCTAATGCCCCTTAGGTTAGTCTAGGGCTGTTCCTATGTAGCAAGCATTTACAGTGCTTGAACTACTTATTCGTTTCAGGATGGGGCACAGTGGAGGACGTGACTTAGGAGACAGCCCAAGCTGAGCCTGAAAAGGACATTTGTTAGACAAAAAGATAGTGGGAACGATGCTGTGAACTCCAAACCCTTCAGACATAGTTGGTTCCCAACAGATCCCCCCCAAGTTCCTTAGAATGACAAACTCTGAAGACTTCAGGGCTATGTCATCTTATAGACCTGTGAAGAATATGTTTAGACAACGCAAGTCATGCAGATATAAAAAGGAATTTTTCTTATTCTCTTCCTAGGCTGGCAGTCCCTGTAATGGTGAACTTACAGAGCACCATAGTAATGTCATCTGGCCTGGAGAAAGCAACACTTGATCCTGGAAATAGCTCATCTGTCTCTTTTAAGAAGAGCAGAACAGGGTCATGTAAGGTCCAGCAGAGACTATGCGTATGGACGTGACCATTCTCGGGACACCAATTCATAAGCCTCCTACTACCTGGTGGTAGGACCCTGGTGTAGTCTGTGCAGAAAGTAAAGATACAACTTGAATGGCTCACTTAGATACAGACAGAACTCCATCGTCCCATATTATTATGGCTGTAGGAAATTTGTTACATGACATGTAAGTAAAAAACCCATAGCTGGATTCTTGCTGCCTGACAAGACTTTTCTTGGAGCAAAACGCTTCCTCATCTATTTTCTCTGAGGAAGACAGGGGCAGAGTGCACTCTCTATAGCACAGTGCATGGGAGAAAATGGTGTACGACGTGGAGGGGGTAGCTGAAATGAGTGCCCGAGCCACTCCTGAACAGCACTGTCTGGAGATGCAAACTGCAGTATGTAATTGAAAGGCTGTGACTTTACTGCATGTAAACCACATGCAGACTGTTAGGTAGGAAGGAGGAAAATTCCAGGCCAGACAAAGTCTCTGTGGACTTTGTAGCCTCTGCACTGCATTAGGGAAAACTGGTGAGGTCTTCTCTGGAAACATCCTTTTTCATCAGAAACAGCAGAACCAGCAAAACTGACAATTGGTGTTGACTCACAGTGTGTGTAGACACCCCATTTTGTACCAAAAATCCCAAACGTAATTGACAGAAGGTCTTGATCCTACACCCTAGATGAGCTTTCTGATTAGTGGGCAGTCAGTCTTTCCAGACAGTTCTGTTTAATTGTATTTGTCTAAAGAGGAAACATCTCCAGCAGGACAGCATCACGGAGGTATGCTAGAACTAACCCAAAGGACAAGCTTCAGCAACTTTATTTCACAAAACAGCCAAAACTACAACCAATGAGAAACAGGGGCAAACTGAAATCAGTCAACCCTCCGATAACATTTAACACATAACAGGTTCGAGTTGTCAGTCGGGGTATTATTACTACCTGTCAATACACACAAGAATGATGGTCCAAAGTGGGCACACACACACACACTCACAAAGGGGAAGCTCTCCCCCTCTCATGGGTACCCAGAACGTATAATCAGTCGCCCCGGGTTATGGCGGGGGCAGGGGGCAGGGGGGTAAAGCCTCACTGAAGTATATATATATATCCAGAAGAAATCACTCACCAGAAGGAGGTGAGGGCACTCAATCCCGGGCAGTTTCCTCAGGTGGCATCCCAACCCAAGGGGAGAGGCTTCGAACTCAGACCCCTCACTCCAAGAATACCGCTCAAAGCGGGTCTCCAGCAGTGCCCTGTTTATACCCTGGGTTGGATCTGAGCCATGGTCATCTAGAAGCTTCTCTGAGGCAAATCACCTCACTGCTCCGGGCCCTATCTGTTGGTCATCACTGGTCATGGTCCAGATGCTTCTCCACTGGCTGTGGACCCTCTCTGAGGGCTGAGGGCTCCCGCCTCTCCTGCTCTCCCTACCGAGGAGGTCCATGCCCGGGGGCAGGATGCAGCACAAAAATAATGGAAAAGGGGAGTGAAAAGCCAGCGATCACCATGCCAAATGCCCCAGTCTACGGCGGGGGGCGGATGTACCTGCCACAGGCAGATGGAAAGAAACTCGCTACAACATATGTGAATGTGCAGTTCTTTCACCTAGAAGATTGAGGTCTAGGCCCTTGTTTAAATCAATCTGAACAAAAAACTGCAACTGTATTCTTCCCTCAGGCCCAGTAAGTATGCTGATTGACAATATGGCTACAGGCTGTCCCAGAGGACAAATAGTTTTCCATTAAAAATTTCCAGAATTTCTTGTTTCTTTCTATTGCAAACAGTAAAGATGTTTGAAAGTCTCAAAACTATTTTCAGGATAGGAAAGTCAATTTCTGCCTAGCTCAGAATGCTCAGAAGTCTTACTGACCTGGGTGGTATTAGGGATTCAAAGATGAAGATCATATTCTTCATTTGTAAAATATTCACAGGTCTGGAAATACTAGCTCAGAATGAACTGCAAAAGGCTTAGAAATTCTAAGTTCTTCCAAGCAAACATGATCACATACTTGATATTTCAGACACTTTTGATCATATTTGTCCTGTTTTACTTGGGTTCTTTGCAACTGATGTTTTTCTCCGCTTTTGCCTTACTTCCATATTGTGCAGTCATTTTTTTCAGAAATTGAGTTGTATCCTGAAAGACTCTCATGTTCCCAAGGAGCTGGAATATGTCTATGTATGTGTGTGTTTGTGTGTAATTTTCCAACGAATGAAGTTAAACTAAGGGTCTACATTATTCCTAGGACTATCCACGGGGTATACTGTTTGCCTGATGTTGAGACAAGGACCATCAATAGACTGAAAAATTAGTGGCCTTAACAGTGAATATATTTAGAAGTTGTTTCCTAAACATTTTAATGGCCTAACTTATTACTCAGAGACCCACACTTCGACAGAATACTATCATTAAATTGTACTTACTAGTGTTGGAGTTTTTTTATACCTTCACCCAATATAAGGATTTGTTCTAATTAGTTGTGGCTCCCTCACCCACCATATTATTTTTGGTTCTGTGCAGAACCTCTAAGGAGCAAAGCTGTCACTGCCATCTAGTGTCCTCAGAGCAGGTTTCTGGACATTATGCTGAGAAAAAAAATAGTTTTCCTGGTAAGATTGAATTCCTTTCCCAGTTTCTCAGCTTGTAGTAAATCTCATGTAGCTCACAGTACCTCTTTACAGGGTTTGTTACCCTTCTATTGTATTAATGAATTTAGAGGACAGCTGTCTAGTTTCTCGCTTTGGGAAGTTTAAATTATGTTTGCTCACTTCTTTCTCTCCTGGAATATATATTCGCATTCTCTAAGTCCTACTTGTTCAGGACAGGTAACCAGCACAGAAACTAGTCCTGAGGAGCATCTGACAGATTCCTTTTCTTGCCTTATCCTTTCTCCCCTTCCAAATGATCATTCTTAGCAGAGATCAAAATGGATATAAAAGCCATATTAATCAACAACAGTTCATGTACTATTAGGTGGATTTGTGTAGTTCCGCATAAGAACTAGCAACTTGCTGGGAAGTTATTAGTTCTGCTTGTATTACACCCTGGGACCCAGCTGTCTCAGCCTCTCATGTTCCTTCCCCCATGTACAACATTTCAGGGAAAGCAGTCAGCTCAGTTCCTGTCTCAAGGAAAGGACTCATTTCTTTTCAATACTTGATGGCCTTTGGCAATATTGCATATAGGTCTGCACCAGGCACTCGTGCAATGTTATTCTCATGAGATGGCAGAGGGTTCCCGGGCACCGTGTCCTGTGGAGAGGTTTCCCTTCTGGCTGACAGCAGTGTCAGGGCCCCTCTGACTCTGACCTCAGCCTTCCACTTCCACAGCACAAGCGTTTTTGTTTTCCATTTTTTCATCATGAAATGCCAGGAACTGACAGCCTGGTACTTTTCTCAGATGAGGTAGAGCTGACCGCAGAGCAGCGCACATCTCTTGCTGGGGATGCAGAAGCATGAGCTGGAGCCTTGCTTGGGCTTGTGCCAAAGGCTACTTCCAGTCAGCCAAGTGGCAAACAGGAATCTGACTGTTTGGGCTGGGGAGCAGCTGGATGTGATCATGCTGAAGCCTCTGGAAGATCCAGCTTCCTATGCAGTAGCTTTTTCCACTGCCAAATGTTCAGTTTTAACAGAAATTCATGTAGGTATGAAAGGGATTCATTGACGTCTCCTTGCTTCCCTGTGCACCTTTGCATTTCCTGCCCCAGTGAGGCTCAGGTCAGAACTTTGAAATTCAGAGCACTCAGACTCAGCAACTAGCTCTTATGGAAGACCCTTTATAATTTTGACACAAATTTCCACCAAGTCTTTATACTAAGAATAATGAGGACTAGGGGGGTTACATGTCCAGAGCCTTATTTCACTGCAGAATAATTAAGCTAAACTGCAGCCCAGTACCAAGCTTTATTTTTTCAGGCACACCATGTCTGTCAAAAATGATTTTCATATATAAATGAACCAATTTCTGTCTATTATGCATAGACAATTGTACTGACTTTTTCTCAAACAGTTTTATCAGTATTATAAGAGAACTTTGATTTTAGACCATTTTAGGTGTTTCCATTTGTAAAGTTTTTTTCAACTCTATTTCCTTGCATTTCCTTTAAGCATATTAAGGTCTGGAGTTCATTAGTTCACAGTTTTTATAGTCAGAAAAGACCACTAAATCTGTTAGGTTGCCTTGCTGGACCATCTATATTGTGTAAGTTACAGGATTAAACTCACCTAGCCCATTGGTGGGCAAGCCTGATATGCTGGGTATTCAGTGTTGATGGGCTTTGCTTGGCAGGCCTGGCTGATGGATTGATTTAGGGGTTGGTTTTGAGGAGACAGAAGAGGACAGTGTTGTTTCAGTTAAATATTAATGTTTAGCATTAAAATTAATGTGGAACTGAATTTCACAGTATTTCTTACTTCTGTAATGATAAGGGCTAATTCTAACTTAGTCCTTATTCTGCAGATTTGAGGGTTCTTTCCTTTTTCCTCTGTCTTTCTGTCTTTGTCTCCTCTCTTTTCTATAAAATTCATTTTCTCAAAGGGAAAAATATGATCTTTAAATAGAGGTGAAAATTTTAGTTAATAAAATGCACAGGCTAGGGTTTATTCTTTTTTTTATCCAATAGCTCTGTTTGGCTTTTATGACATGTAGCATATGATATTTTAATTTAAGCCACAGAATCACAGAATACCAGGTTGGAAGGGACCTCAAGGATCATCTGGTCCAACCTTTCTTGCCAAAAGCAGGGTATAGACAGGATGGCCCAGCACCCTGCCCAGCCAAATATTGCAAGTGTCCAATACTGGGGAATCCACCACCTCCCTGGTGAGATTATCCAATGGCTGATTGTTCTCATCATGAAAAATTTTCCTCTTGTGTCCAGTTGGAATTGCCCAGGAATAACTTGCACCCACTACCTCTTCTCTTTTCCATGTGACTCCTTGTAAAAAGGGAGTCTCCATCTTCTTTGTAGCTACCCTTTAAATACTGGAACATGGTGATAAGGTCTCCCCTAAGCTTTCTTTTCTCAAGGCTGACCAAGCCCAGTTCTCTCAGCCTTTCCTCATACGGCAGGCTTCCCAGTCCTTTGATCAGCTCTGTGGCTCTTCTCTTGACCCTCTCCAGCCTGTCCACATATTTTTTGCATAGTGGGGACCAAAACTGAACACAGTATTCCAGCTCTGGCCTGACAAGCGCTGAGTCATTTCACAATGTAATTTTATTCCTCCAGTTTATTTAATAATATTTTTTAAAACTGAAAAATAATCACAGTCCCACATCATTTGCATTGATTTAAAAAAACAAAACAAAGCTGAAATCTTACATTGTACTGAAACAATTGCTATAGATATGAAAAAAGTGATCAACATGAAAAAATGTATTCTTTTGAATATTTTGTTCTGATTGTTCAGGATCTCTGCTGGCACAGCTAGGCATAACCTCTGTAAATGTCATTTGAACTGCTTCACTTTACCCCAGCTGAAAACATGTTCTGTGTTACCATATGTAGCTTCATGCAAGGTTTCAATCTGCATGATTCTCTTGCTGCTACTTTTTTCTGGTTTCCCCAGTGTCATACAGTCTTATGATTTCTACAGGGAACATTATTCCCTTTTCTTGCTTTTCCCTCTGCTTTGGAACAACACCTTATTGCTTCTATAACTTCTGGTCATTCCAAAGATGAGAGGGCATCCATTTCCAGGGGGACATTCCCATTCAAATGGGGACACATTCAAATACTTTTGAGTTCTCTAACTTCAGGCTCACAGTCTGGTGTTATCCAGCTCAGGGGATCACCATGCAGTCCTGACTCATTCATTACACATCTGAATTCCCAGTACGTTAACAGGAATTCCACAAAGAGCTGAAGGATTAGTTTAAAAATACAACACTCCTGGGTTTATCAGGTCTATCTCTTGGGACATGCTAGGACATCCTTGAAAGATGCTAGACATGCTCAGATTACTGGGAATTAATAGTGCTCATGATCGCGTAGGATGTATCCAGCATCTCACTTTAATACTAGACAAGGGGTCTAATGCCCCTTGAAATGCTAATAATTTCCTTTCTTCTTTCTTATTAAGTTAATTCAGTCCCAGACTGACATACAGCTATATAGTTCCATATATACAGTATACATTTGGTGGTAGGTAGCCACTACTTATTCACAGAACCTTGCTGTCCTCTAATAAATCTATACGCTCATATAATTATTTCCACATACTGCAAGCTGCTCTGCAGCCTATTGCATGGTACTCATCTGTAATTAGCACCAAAATATAGAGTTAGTATGCAGGACACGGACAATTCTTTTGCTCCAGATGCTGTATTCAAACTGCAGTGGACCGTTGAAGAAGTAGAGATAACCTAAGGAAAAGGAAAATTATAATGAATTAACACTGAAAAAAATGTGTTTTCATGTTAAAATTATCCTTCAAATAAAAACAACTCTGTTTGTTTTCATTTTTAATAACTCTTTTAAATGCGATATTTTAGTATGTAGAATGCTGAGCTAAATTTTCAAAGGTCTGCATTACATTTACCAGACCCGGATTCACGTTTTAAAATAACTGACATTTTAATTTAGTGTTAAGGTCTGCATTTTATTACTATATAACACTTGCTTAGGAAAATAAAGGGTTTGCCTGTTAATGTTTAAGACTCTGACTTGGAAACACTTCTTGAAGAGTTGGGTAAGAATGGGCTCCATTTGAAGGAGTGGACACATTATAATACTTCTATATTAAGCGTAACACTTTAGGTTCCCTAAGCAAGGAGACAGGTCTTTTTTGGCCCCTCAAATATATAAGTACACTGTTTACAAGAGCACCTTGGCCAGAGGGCAATTTAGATCAGAACCCTGATTCAGTCAAGAACAGAAGTGTTAATGTGAAAAAATCAAAATTACGAATGACAGAATTTCCCACAGGACATTAATCTCAAGTTTCAACAACAGCTAATTGTAATTAAGTTTCACTACCAGATTACATACCATTTCTTTCATAGACTGCATCCACTCTATCACCAATTCCTGTGAATTCTTCCTCTATCAGCCTGGGGTAGCCTCCTTCCATAACCTCTGCCTCTTCATCATAACTATATTAAAAACAAAAGAAAATAAAATTTCAGAGGATTTAAACGGCCTGGGAGTTTGGTCTGTGCCCTTTATGTGCTTTGAAGTTACCCACATCAGAAGTAGCCAGCAGCCTTTCTGTACCTTAGGCCAGTCACAAGTGATGTTCACCATGGCTCAGTATTGAGGCCAGTTCTGTTTAATATCTCTATCAATGATCTGGACAAGGGAATTGAGTGGACCCTCAGTAAGTTTGCAGGTAACACCAAGTTGTGTGGGAGTGTTGACATGTTTGAGAGTAGAAAGGCTCTACAGAGGGATCTGGATAGGCTGGTTCAATGGGCCAAGGCCCAATTGTATGAGGTTCAACAAGGCCAAGTGCTGGGTCCTGCATTTGGGTCACAACAACCCCAGGCAATGCTACAGGCTTGGGGAAGAGTGGCTGCAAAGATGCCCGTCAGAAAAGGACCTGGGGGTGTTGGTTGACAGCCAGCTGAATATGAGCCAGCAGTGTGACCAGGTGGCCAAGAAGGCCAACAGCATCCTGGCTTGTATCAGAAACAGTGTGGCCAGCAGAAGCAGGGAAGCAATCGCTCTTTTGTACTCGGCACTGGTGAGGATACACTTCAAAACTGCATTCAGTTTTGGGCCCCTCACTACAAGAAAGACATTGAGGTGCTGGAGCGTGTCCAAAGAAGAGCAAGAGAAACGGCATGGGGTCTAGAGCACAAGTCTTACCAGCAGTGTCTGAGGGAACTGGGGTTGTTCAGCCTGGAGAAAAGGAGGCTTATGGCCCTCTACAACTGCCTGAAAGGAGGCTGTAGTGAGGTGGGGGTCAGTCTCTTCTCCCAAGTAATGAGCAATAGCACAAGAGGAAACAGCCTCAAGTTGCACCAGGGGAGGTTTAGATTGGACATTAGGAAAAAATTTCTTAACAGAAAGGGTTGTCAAGCATTGGAATGGGCTGCCCAGGGAAGTGGTTGAGTCAGCATCCCTGGAGGTATTTAAAGGATGTGTAAATGTGCCTCTTAGGGACATGGTTTAGTGATGGACTTGGCAGTGTTATGTTAATGGTTGGACTTGATAATCTTAAGGGGCTTTTCCAACCTAAATGATTCTGTAATTCCATGATTCTAACTTATGTCTAGTGCGATAGTGAAACTCAGAACAATAACCAGGCCACTCTTCCACCAGTAGTACAAGCTGACTAAACAGAAAACTAATGAAGCTACATTTTCAGAACTGATCTATAAAGTACATGTTATATAGAGATGGTTGTACCTGGATATATTGCTGCTACAAGCCTACCCCGAAGCTGCTTGGCACAGAGATACAGGGAAGGGATGGTAACATCTTAATCATGCATCAGGCATGGCTGTAAGCCCCACTCAGGGACAGCAAAACCCAGCCATACTAGGGTGGGATAGATTTCTTAATCTCACAGCACTGGTACCATTTTGTGTCACACAAGCAACTCAGGGAAGCAAGATGGGAATTTTGCCTAGGAGACATGACCATATTACAAACTCTTCTGGATTAGGGCACTTTATACTCCTTTCTTTTCCTTCATTCTTTCAGCTTTTAAAGGCTGTGCCTATATGTTTATAAAAGCCTTGCATACACCTCTATGATGTGTCCTACACAGCTATAGCACCAATGAAAACCACAGGTTGGAAACGTGAGCCACCGTCAAAAGCCTGGTTTGAAACAACCTGTGGATCTTTTGATACTTCTGGAAAAGTTATGACTAGGGACACCAAAAACAAGCACCAGTCTGTCTCCAGCTTACCTCCAGTACTTATTCCCAGTAAAAAAGAGAGTCTTGCCAGTGTCTTTAATGTGGACGGCTGCATCTATTCTTTTCATTTCTTTCGGAAACCCCATTTCATATATCTTTTTAGGAAAGTCTTCAACTATGTCATAGCCATTCAAAGCCCAGACTTTCTTTCCTGAAAATAAGAACAAAGTATGAATCTTTTGTAAAAGCTCAGCTTTGAGAGTAGAATAAAATAAGGAATCCTTATTTTCATACAACTAACAGATTCTTAGGTCACATACTCAGCAGGTATTAAACTGTTTATTCTAACTATGATCCTAGATGTCTGAGCTTAATTGTCCCTAAGTCACTGAAAATTGTATAGATTTGCACGGGGCGAAACCAACAGAGTTTGGTTTTTGAGCAAGAAAGGTAGGATGTTTTCTTCTATTGATTACCTTTACATCATTTACTGAGCTTGACTAAATATGTATATTTTTCTGCCAACAATAAAATTGAAAACTCACCCTTAAACATAAACACAAGATCTTTGATGGGGTTTTCATAAGCAGCATCTATTTTATTTGGAAGCTCTGGCCAAAAGGATTTAAGTAACACCAGTTCTGCCTCAACCATCTGAGGGTGCAGTCGCCAGAAAAACCTAGTTCAGAAAAAGAAAATATGTCTTATGGTTTTTTGTCATACTACAGAATAGCAGTATCTTTGATGTGCTATGCTAAAAATTAGTTAATGGAGAATTATATTTCTTTCACAGCACAGAATTTTCAGTACATAGAGCCCCTGGTAGACCTTTCTTTTCCTCATAGTCACCTTTCTGTCCATTTCTGTCACTCACACAGTGATCACCTCAAGCAACAAGAAACAAATCTTTTTTTCATTTAGAATAAGAGAAACACTGCTGCCCCATATAAGGCTTCTGAATGTAGTACAACTTCATTCAAATAAATGTTAGTAGATCTGTGCATGTTGAAGAAAGCCCCATGGAATAAAAATTGTGTACAAACGGTGTTAGTCTTCAGCCATATCATCTTCATTTCATACTACTGGAAAGTCAAGTCTGTAATTGTATTATAAATCCTGTCTAAAAAGATATCTGATGTAGTTTCTTAGAGTCATCTATACCAATTTGTGATTTTTATGTTTACTCAATTTTTTAATAAAAAACTAAAATGGTGGGTTTGCTTGCTCAAATTCTATCCAGTACCCACTATCCATGGTATGGCAGTGTCTTCACCTGTCCTTGAAGACCAGCATTTCTCCACGAAGTTCTGTTATTGCATCAAGTGATAAATCTGCATCACATTTCTCTGGTGTTTTGGGATGTTTTGGGTTGGGATCTTTGTCTCCAGCACCTGGAATCATATAGTATGATCTAAGTTTGACAACATTCATTTTCTTTCTGTGGACCATGATATTGAATAGGACATGGAAGAGTTCCCAAAGAGCATGACGAAGATGAGCATAATGGGCAAACAATTTGTACTGAGGAAAATCTGTTCTCTCTTTCTCTCCTTTAGCCAAACATATTCATGAACTTTGCAGTTCAGCTGTGCTGCAAAAATGTTAAATGAACTTGCTTTCTTTGTCCCAATTTTTGAAGGTCCACCAAGGTTTTGGTTTTTTCTATGATGAAACATGGATATTTCTGTTTCTCCCTTTAGACTTCTCTTTGAGGCAGGTAAAAAAAGTATAAGGACTCTGCTCCCCACCCACCACCACCAAAGGAGATAGCACAGTGACCAACTGTACTCTGCAGTGTTACTTCCTTTTTTTTTTTTCCCCCTCAGAACTACTAAATCTAAGCATCTTCTTTTCCTGAAGTTTGTTTGACAAGAATCTAGTGAATTGGTCTTAATCAGTCATAACTGTTGCTATTGAACATCTGCAGCTCTTTAGTAACTGTGCAGTGCATCATGTTATAATGACACAGGAAACATATATTGTATATTATATAGACTTACCATAGAGCTCTTGGATGCCTTGCACATCATCATCAGGAAGCACAAAACCAGTTTTTCCAGTGTATGTGTAAATTGGAAACATCAGAGCTCCAGGGTCTCTAGAGTGTTCAAGTCCCAGTGAATGACCAAATTCATGGGCAGCAACAAGAAACAAGTTATACCCTACAAAAAAACACAGTGAAAGTAAATGTATCGCTCCTTGTATTACCAAAGTGGACTTGGACTAATCAACTAACCTTAGCATTGTGCTTTAACGTATGAGACAATGAAGGAGACAACTGGATTAATGGAAAAATGATGTATAATTGCTCATCTTTTTCAAACTACCATGGGGTTTGTTTTAATAAGGGCCTAATCGATTGAGTATCTCATAGATGGTGTTCAACCTAAATCTTATTTGACAATGTTGTTCTGTAGGCAGATTTAGATTTCTTGAAATTTCTTAGCAACACTGGAAGGCTCTGGGGTAAAGTCTTAGTCCCAGACAAATCAAGAACATTTTTGTGAGGTAGAGGGTCCATATTGTTTTCAATATTGCAGCAATTAGCTTTAATGCCAGGAGGGTGAAATAACACAGTGCTGAAAAAAAATAGTCTTTTGTTCTATTTGTTCTGCATTGTTCTTTGTCCTGAAAAGGAAAAGTGAAGAATTTTCAAATTAGATCTAAGTAGCTGATTTGGAGCTCAGCTAAGTATACGTTTTCTACAGGCTTCAGTAAAGTAATTCCCATCAGTCTGTGATCAGAAATAGCTGTCCTCAAGCTCAGTGAAATGCCAAGCTGACAAAATACCTTGTTTGTGGCATTATTTTAGTCACTGCACTCACAAGGTGTGTATCTTAAAATTTATGGTAGGCGTATGTTATACTTACATTTATGACTGGAGATTAAACCCAGCTGCCTATGTGTAAACTACAAACATAATGACTAATGAACAGTAAGCAGGCAAAGCAAACTGTTTACACTTATCAAACAGGATGAAATTGTCCATCTACCAACATTTCAAATAATTTCCAGAATTTCTGTTACCTCTAGAATCATCTGACCAAGTTTCATCATCATCAAAATGGGCATCTCCACCGTAGTCTGGACCGGGGGGGAAAGCGTGAGCCAGTAATCCAGAGGGTCCATCGAAGGGATAAAAGTCACCATGTTCTATAAAACAACATTCGAAACAATGAAATCAATTATCCTATTTTATTGGCAGCAATATAACTATAACATAAAAATAATTGGTTCTGTGATACCTTTAGTGCCAAAGGAGATCATGATATCAGCTACACCACTTCGTATTCTGGTGAAGTTCAGCGGTGTCACATCAGACCAAACTTTGAATGCTTTTTTGAAAGCTCTGTCTACTTCAGCACGTCTCAGATCTGAAGTGTAATTCATAATTCTATCAAACAGATTAATACCTCCAGTTAAATTGTGTGAATTGAAGACAGTGTGTAATACACTTTTATCTGACTGTACACCTCATTAACATTTTTTGCTTTTTTCCTGCCTATGTTCTTATCTAAAAATGAGCTCAGCAGTTGCATACAGTATTAAAAAAAAATTAAAAAGAACCACTTTTATTTTTATTTAAACTATTCAGAGACATCTGAAATGATCCAGCAGCTTTCTGTAAGTGGCTTTATATGCACCAGAAGATATAGAAAATTACAGACGTATTCTGTATTAAGTTAAATGATATCAGTAACTTTAAACTTTTTGGATGCCATATAAAATATCTCATGATCTTTACTTTGTGGAGGAGGAAATGATGATCCAAAGAGCTTTTTATAGGCTAGAATAATCCAAATTAAAGTAAGATTTATCACCAGATACTGAACTGATAGAGTTCAGTGATACGTATTTGGAATCTGCTAAAGAAACTCAGGTTGCATCTGGTGAAAACCCCCTGATGGTGGCCTTACGGTAATAAGGGAGAAGGAGCTACTCTGTGTCCTTTCTGCACCATAGCTTCCCAAGGTCAACCTTCTGAGGTCATGGTGCAGGGATTTGTCTGACCAAGCATAGGTATCTGCATCTGGATTGTGAAATGGGAGATGGACAAGGATCAGTCCTTGCGCTCACAGCCACATTAACACAGATGGGTTTGCATCTACACTGCTTTATCCAGGACAAGGACCTTTGTGAAGCAGGCACTAAACTAGGTTCAAAGCAGAGCTAAAGTTGTTACCTAGAGATTAAGCTCTGTGAGGATCAGTGGCGAGGTGCGTGATCTTAGTCCCTACACCTCCTTCATGCAGCCCCATGGGTATGCCCAGTGTCTACATGGGGGCCAGATGAGGAGTTAATAACTTACACCACACCTGCTTTCCTCCATAACACAGTGCAATGGAAAAAAATCATATTTGCTTCCTTGGGCTGTAAGGTGGACTTGGGAGACCTTTCCGAAAGTGGGGCTGTAAGGATTTTAATCCGCAACACGAATTTTGTTAAACTTAAATGCATTCTTCTCCCATCAACCTCATAATCTGAGCAACCTATTGGACAAGGTGCCTGGAAAGAAGGTAATAACACTCAAAATGCCATGCATTTACCTGTATGTCAAATTAGTTTTTGACCATTTGAGTTTTCTAGGGAAAAAGTTATATTCCCCCACATCTGGGACACCGCATCTTGGTTTCTGCATCAGCTCATATGTTTCTTCATCTAATTTGCCTGTCACCTCCAAGCCAAAAAAGGCTTGCATTTCTCGAAGTTTGGATGCCACTGTGTTGGCACTCTTCCTCATTACGCCAGCAGGATTTGGACGGAGATCATAGTGAGTCCTGAGATAGCGCTAAGAAAGGGAAAAGAAGTAATAAGCCTAGTGTCCAAACAGTTGTAACTACACAACTTACTATTTATAAAACATGTAAATGAAATATTTTATACTATACCTCTGCAAACTGAAGGTCTTTCTCTGTGAATTCATGGCTATCTTCAAGGGGAATAGGGATTGTCAGGCAAAATGACAAACCCAATAAGAAAAAGAGGACAGATGAAAGTCTTGATTGCATCATGTTGGATTTCTGAAGTCTGAAGCCCTGGTGCTTTAGAGAGCAGTTACCTTTACTTTTATAGTCCCAACCCAGTGAGTCACCACTTAGGGACAAGTTAGAGCTTCCTTGTCACTGAAAGTAAACATGCTTAGGCAGCCACTTTTTCTCCTCTCCCCAACACTGTGGTTTAGGCATCTGTTGTCCCACTGAGGGCTCTGAAACTGTATCCTCGTATAAACGCGGTCTCTGAATATTGACATAGGTTGTGGGAAGAAATGGGCAGAAGCAAACCGCACTTTATGATTATTTTGCAACAACTTACACTGGCAGTAACTGGCAACAATTTGCAGTAACTCACTCTTCTCTGCTAGAAAAATTGCCTTTCTACTCTTTGGTAGACAACAAAAATATATAACAAGCTTCATGATCTTTTAAATAGTTCTGAAACTTTTCAGTAGTTACAGTAGTTCAACAGCAATTTTTAACAGTTGGAATAGATCATACACACTTCAATTGTTAATAAATGTTGCCTCGCCTGATAAGAAATAACATGATGGAGTATACAGTAGGATATTACATGTCCTTGTTTCTGTAAGGGAAAAAATCACTAAAGCATTATGACAAATTTTACTTCAGAGATTCTTAAAGTGACTTCCTATCTATCTTTCAGAATAATTTACTGCTCATGATGTACCTAAAACCAGAAATGCTAAATATCAGGAAATAGTTTTGAATATTTTTTTTTAGTAGTAGTAGTAGTAAAGCAGGCCATGTAAAGTGACTAGTTCATACAATCTGTCTTCCTTAAAGTACATTAATTTAATTTACTTTATGAGGGGAGCACAGTCACAGATCAATGAGACAGCTACTACTCTGAGAGAGGCAATCTACCAGCTACAGGTAGGCAATGACACTGTGTGTGTAGAATGACAGAAATATGTGATTTTGACTTATGAGGTGGATAATAGCATAAATCTGGCATTATGACAGACATGGGCATTGTTATACTTCAAAGCTTCAAGATTATTTCTGTCCCCCCTGGGTCACCCCCATCTCAGCTGCTGCTAAGACTTGTATCATATCATGTGCCCACAAGCATGGGGCCAAGGGGAGGTGCTGAATCTACCTTCCTCTTTCATGGAGGCTGTTCTTGTACAGAAAAACTCCGGCAGCTTTCTGGTAGGCACTGGCACACACTTTCTGGAATACACTACCTTGCCATGGATGTTGCCTTCTTAACAAAACAGGAAAACGACAAAAATCAGTGAAGCTGAATATGTAAAAGCTCAGTTTGTTACTCCAACAATATTAGGTTTCTATCTTATGATGACAAACAGCAAAAGCAAATAAATCTGAGAGGAATTTGTTATGTAGGTTATTTCTACCTCACTGCCCATCTCAGCCAGTGCTAAATATGCTTAGTTAGGGATAGACAACATCTGCTCAGACAGTTTGTTTATCTTCCTTTACATTGTCCATCACCAGTGCTGAGACTGTTTTATTCAGCAATGGTGGCATAAAGACTGTTAATTATCCCACCTTCTTAAGAAGTGCTCTCCCTTGAAGTGCTTCAGGACACTGAATCCATATGGCCGATGTTCTCACTGTGCTGCACTCCTTCCTAATGAAGACTGCCAGATTATGCATACGTCTTATTTCTTTCCTTCCAGCATATCTGTATTGATACTTGTAGCATTGCTTTCATCAATGTTGAAATATTCTGTTATGTGGTAAACAGAGTTTACAGTGAATTTTTCTTGCTTTGTCTGGAGTTTAGGAGCAGTGGTGCTGCCCTGTCGTGGTTTTCATGGCTGTAAGGAATGCTTTCTTGAGACCATGAAGCTGTGAGTGTCACTGCTTTGCAGAACAGTACAAGGCATGTCTCAGAAATCTGTGAGTAAAATGAATAGCTTAAAACTCCACTGGTAACATTCCTGTGAATTCCAAATTCTCTGAAATTAGCTTCCTTGTACCTAAGGGACAACAATTTTGTACCGTCATTTGTATATCACTGCCCTTTGCTAAACTTAACTAAAAGTTTTTTTATTCTGTGTCAGGCACTTATACCACTACTTTTTCCCAGCTCTGATGTTGGAATCTTTGCTTCTGAAAAAGGAGAAATTAATTTCCTAACCAACTGTTACTACAAGAACATGATCGGTTCATCACACTTTATGAGAGAATGATCCCAAATTATTCCTAAGTGGTTTCAGGGTTGCCTTAATAAATATAGTTCAGCTAACTGGTAATTAAAGGTAAAGCCAAGTAATCAGAGACAATATTTGAATTATATAAATGTAGAACAGAAAAGAATTATTTAGTTAGGCACAGGAGTAAAATTAAAGAATTAGGTGTTAGCCTATTGAACGATCCTCCATGGAGGTGTGGAGCCCTGCTCTTCAAAACCCTTAAGCTGCAGTAGTCAAAGCAGTAGTAAGCAACATTGTCTTGCATGAAGAGAATGACAGTTTAGGTAGGGAAGAATGATTTTTCACTGTCTAATCTCTATGATTTTTTTTACACAGATGCTCTGAAAACCTTTGAAGTTCACAATGAAAACTCTTTCAAAAACTTTGCCTTCGGTACCCTTTACAAAGCTGTCCTGAGGTATTTCCAAGGAATATTTGAAAAATTGGGCAATGTAATTATAGCAAAAAACTAAAACACACAACTTTTCTGAAAGCAACTTCTCTTATTAGATTTGTCTAAGAGGAGATGTATAAAACTCTGTCTTTCGCTATTATAAGACAATGAAATGAACAAGGGAAAAGAGAGTCCGCTGTTCTGAACAAGTGAGTAGAAAAACACACGAAGAGCAAAAAGGCAGGGAGTCTGTAACTCCTTTGTCCCAGGGAGTAAATCAAAACGCTAAACCAGAAATTGATTTCTGAAAGGCTGTGTGTAATGAGCCACCTGAGAGGGGACTATGGCTGAATCGTGTTTTCTGCACATTCAGTTGCTCCCTTTGGGAGCTCTGGCCATGTAAATATACACGACCCAATATGTTTTCTTACAAATTTTATTGCTATTTATATTATACCAGTGGCTAGAAGCCTATATTGAGGCATGCATTTTTATGTCCTCTACACAAACTGAAGAAACACTGGTGAAGGACTGTGCAAACAAGCACATAAAAGGGCCAATGAAAATGAGCGCTCTGCCCCATTTTTCCAAAACATCATCGCAGATGTAGCATATGGGGTTTTATTTAAGGGGAGACAAAAAGCCTTGACAGAGCTGGGAACTAAGTACAGACCTCTGAAGTTGCTGTATATTACCTTAATACACTGACTCTTTAAAACCTCAAGACAGTTTTAAAAGTTGACAATGGTAAATGACAACTTCAAAGCCTACCAGTGTTGGGCAATGTAAGAGATAAAATCTATGGCTCAGGCTCAAGTGATGCCGCTGTCTGAGTTGAAAAAAATTAAAAAAAAAAAAGGAGTTAAAAACTGTGAAGAGAGATGTAAATAAAGGTAAAAGCAGTCGGCAGTGGTCCAAAGACCTTGTGTTGACCCCAGTGCAAACAAGCAAGCATGGAAAGTTATATTTTCAAAGCATTGAAACCCACAAAACTGCTGAATAGTAAGATTTCAACAAGCACTGCAAAATTTCTGCAGTTCTGGCATCTTGTGGGTGTGGGTAAAGTTAGCTGGACTGATGGAAATTTTCACAGGCACAGCAGAGTCGGGAAGAATCATGCCGGTTTCCCTCCCCCGCCCCCCCAAGGAAAAATGGATAAAGAGGGATGGGAGATGCGGTGAAAAGAAATGAAGTGCCTTAAAGTAGTGTTTAGGTACTAATTATTTTAAAATGAGAATCGTGCCAACCATATGGTTTCAACATACTTTTTGCTACCGCAAATAATTGAAAGGTGTCGTGTTTTGATTTACAGTCTGTGTTTGGTGCCCGAAATAGCACTGTGTAGTGAAAGCGGCAAATGCTCTGTGACCCTGAAAGAGCAGACACTTCACTTAAGACAAATAAACAGAAGTCAATGGGTCTATTTGTTAATGTTTCTCACCACAAGTAGTATTTCAAGTGGAAAGTCTCCAGTGCCCAGGGCTGCACCATCACATTTAGATCAGCTTCCTCTGGGAAGAAGGGCGGTATTCCGAGGCCCATTGTACAGCTGGGTAAATGGAGTCCCAGAGAAGTTAAAAACACACACTCCGGCTCTGCCTCTCCAGGTGGATCTCCACCTGTGGAACCTGTTACAAGAAAGGGTCAAAGACAACTGAGAATAGTTTTCACAAGCAGCTCTTCAGCTGGGATGGCAAGGAATGTTACACCAACCTGAGTCCATTTTATATTAAACAGCAGCATTTCTGTGTGATTTGCTGGCAAAAAGCTGCAACTGGGGTGCCCAGAGGAGTTCAGCTTGGTCCAGTGCCAGAGGCGGGAAACATATAAATATGTTTTCAAGAAGCAATGGCTCTTGTTCGAATGAGTCCCTGCAGACCCTGTGGACCAGTAAGTCGTATGGAGGCAAAGGGCACCATGGATTGGCTGCCTTTCTCTCTGCCTACAGCACAAGGCAGCTTGCAGCCCAGCACCTGCAGGAGCTTGGCAGGACCTGAGGGCTGCTGCCACACTGGGAGCTGCTGACCAGCAGTACCTTCTGTATTCATTGAGCTCCAAGGTAAGATTCAGCTGTAGATTAAAAGAACTAAATTTGGGCACCTTTCTGGGTGATGCGTGTCTAAATTCTCATTATAAATGATGAAGTCAATGCACTCACTAAACCTGAGACAGCAGTGCAGCTTACACTAAGGTAGATGCCTTGGGATAATTTCAGTTGCCCACATACAGATATCTAATGCTTGAAGGACACAGAGCTCTCATCAGTCCTATGCCATGAACGACAGTCTCATGCAGATGTCCTGGGTTCCCTCCTGCATCTCAGATGGCACTAGATGCCTTTCTTCAGGCCGTTGTGCTGGGTCCCTCACAGATGGGCTCTGCTGACTGTAATGGAGCTGACTGTAGTGGAGCCCCAGCATCTGGTGCACACAGACATACTTCCATTTAGGTGACCTATTCTAGAGCTGAACTTCAGGCACATTTTCTGCTGATGCCTGAGCAAACCAGGAGCCATCCTGTTGCAGAGGTTTGTTGTGTTGCTGTGCAAGGTGACAGCTCTGCAGCTGGACAGCAGCTGGGAGCTGTGCACCCCCTACCAGGACAGTGTTCCTGCTCACAGCTGCATCTGGCCTTGGAGGAACAGGGGCTTCCACCTCATGCTGACAGCCAAACCTCAAAGAGGTGCAGGAATCCAAATTTTCTCTGTCTAAACAGCTCCTGCATAGGTGGAATTCAGGAAAACTGCCCCAGAGAAGTGAGCGTGCCCCAGTCAGCTGCTCCGTGCAAGGCATGGTCTGATCCATGGAGGTCAGACCACACTCTGCACTTCTTACCTCTCTGAACGCTCTCCAGGACTGGAACTGGCTTCCCATTTTGGTCTCACCATTCCATATGAGCTACCCACCACTTTTTCTGTTTCAGGATAAATTTGGGATGCTAAACTATCTGTTACAACTTGGCAGTTGTCGCCTTTTTAATGGCAAATTTTTGCATATGCAGTGATATATCACCAGACACTAATCTGCTCAAGAACTGGCTCATTTTGTTGTGCTTCTTACTGCAATCAGGGTAATGCTCCTGTATCCAGGCTGCACTAACTTTTTGAGGAAGATATTTATAGCAGTCACTGTAATTGACTTTTATTGATTCCTGAAATATCCATCTATTGATGGAACCCGTGGAAAAAAAAATATTTGACAAATGACTGCAGCCATTGTGTTCTGAGATTGTAGAAATATTTTACTCTTTCATTATGGTTACTTTAGTACTTTGTAAAATGTGGTACCCAACTGTCAAAGTCCAATAGGCTCTGATTGGGATCTTTCAGATATTCCACACATGCAGGGTTTAATGCTTAATACAAAGTTTATATACTTGGAATTATTTGAAGCTACATGAAATTTTGATTTAGCAGGGTGATGCAGCAATGTACTTAAATCACAACATAAGTACAAATTACATCTAGCACAGTATAGCAATTGCAGCGTGCAGCTGAATCACAAACCAGCTGTGATTACCAGTCTCTGTTATATGCTCACTTTAATGACACTGGGTGTCCACAGTCCCTGGAAAGTAACAGGTAGGTTGAACCCACCTCAAGACTCTTGCTCTCCTCACAGTTCGTTCTTTTTTTTTTTATACTCAGTGTGGGGCTGAGCCAGATATACACTGCCCCCACGCAGATTCCCCCCCATGCTGCTCTGGCTAGCTCAGGAATATATTTTGCACTCTTGATTAACTCAGGGATGAACATTTACACAGCTGGCTGATCGACTCAGCAGATGTAGCCTCCAGTCCCTTTTGTGTTGAGACAAGTTCAGCTTTCTTTGCAACATTCATGGCCAGTACCTCCTTGTATTCTTCCTTGAGATTCATGAGCACATCAACCTTACCCATATCCTCAGAGCCTTCTCCCATTGCAAGGGTTCACTGATCGTTCACATCAAGTACAAAATACACAGTTATCTCTATTGCTAGCAAACTGTAGGCAAACAATGAGTTTGTGCCTAGCCAACATGATTTTGCTGCTAATGAGAAGGAGCTGGTCAAGAGTACAAAAAAAAATGGAAAATGAAACCTCAGGAATTCAGTTAAAAGGTAAAACCTTAATATTCTAAATTTGGGTTCTTAGACATCCATGACCTTACATTTCTATTTTTTAAATCCCAATGTTTACATTTGCAAACACTTGCAAAAGTACATTTAAAGACTCCCTCAGTAGCACTGTGGCTCTCTGACACTCATAATTAGGTCTTGGTATGATTTGATGTATTTTATTTCTTGTGTCAACCCAGAAATACATATAATATGTCTTTAAAACTTTTTAATTTTAGCTCTTCCATCATGGCAAAATATGTTCCCTGCCTGTCAATTTACTGTTTTAGTTATATACTACAGTAACTTTATTCTCAAATCTTAAGACCTCCACTATGAGGAGGACATAGTTTATTGTAGATATAATAAAAATCAGCATTAGGAAGGAAAAAATATTTGATTATTATTTACACAGTGATTCAATATTTCTTTCTAAAAGTTTGGACGCTCAAGGAGTTAAATTGTTTAGGTGAAACAGAAATTTTGCATATTAAATATCTAAGTGGAGTCTGAACTTCAAATTTGTGGATTCTACACCTTCAGGAAGGACAAAGGGCCCCTGAAATTAAATAAAAAGTAATGCAATATCCTCTGAAACGTTTTTGTTCAGACTACTTATTATTTGTGAAAATTGGAGCGAGGAGCCTAAGAAACTCACACATCCTTCTCTGCCTCCACAAGCTCTTTTCTCTGATATATGTTAATACATTTACTATTAGTAATGAAGACTCCTCAAAATTTCTGACTCAGCTTTTTATTGATCACTCCTTAAGAGCACTATATCTTCTATACCTATGAAGTGATAACAAATCAGAACACGTGCTATCATTACTGAATCCACACGTTTCAAACCAGTGCTGGCTCTAGTACCTAACCCCATGAAAGCCTTTATCATCCCAGATATTGTAAGAAGAAATGCAGCAGAGGAAGAGGATGGGTTAATGATGTGGATTTTGAGGAGGGGAGAGAAATCCTTTCTTCAGCACCAGTGAAAAATATGAGAGTTCTGGCCACTGTTCACAAGATAATGATCTACATAGAATGAGGTATTACCAGACACTTTCCAGATGCATCAGTCATTAAAAGTACAGTCTAATCAAACCATATTCCTTATGCCTTTTCTTTTTCCAAGTCAATGCCTACTGGAATTTCCACCTGGATGTCTACCGCAGATTTCTTGTCAGGATCAAAGCCTTCCCTATATGCACATCAATAATTCAGAATAACATCAAATTAATTTTAAAAGTTTCATTGAAATGACCCACAAGAGACAGCATCACAAGCCTTAAGGACAGGTGCTTGTCCTTCACAGAAACACATGGAAGAAACACTCTTTAAATGAAGCTTACTGTAAATTTTTGATTTGTAAGGAGTTTTAGGAGTAAAACCATACATTTTAAAAACATTTAGGGAAGGAAGTATAATTTTTAAAGCCCTGGCTTTTGCTTGTCAACCACATTCATATTGTTTATACAGCTGGGCTTTTTAAAAAACAGTTTCTCAACTCTGTTGCAAAAGCTCTTGAGAATAAGTTGGGGGGAAAAACTAGATGTCTGATGCATACAGTTTTATAGGAAGTACTTCAGGCAAGCAGTAAGCTTAAAATTAAGGTTTGAATTACTGGTAAGAGATTACTAATGGGGGATTTAAGAAAATTCCTAGTGCTACCTAGTGAAGTGCGTATTTTCAACTACAAAGTGGCACAGAAATAAATGTCTCAACTTTTTCTGTTACAAAGAAATATCATATAAAGATGGCCATACATTTAATTTAAAAACTCACTCCCCCATATGTATCAAATTCAGGAGAGGCCACAGAGATGGTGGGGGCTGGAATATCTGGCCTGTGAGGAGAGGCTGGGGGAGCTGGGCTTGCTCAGCCTGGGGCAGAGATGGCTTTGGGAGGACCTAACAGCAGCTCCCAGTGCCTATGGGGAGGTCCTGGAGGAGCTGGAACTGGGCATGTCATTGTGCTGGGGGGCAAGAGGTTGAGAGACCGTGGGCATTAACTGAAATAAGAGAGGTTCAGCCTGGATATAAGGAAGAATTTTTTCCCCATGAGGACAGCTGGGCAGTGCACAAGGTGCTCAGAGAGGCCGTGCAGTCTCCATCCTCACAGGTTTTCAACCCCAACTGGGTGAAGCCCTGAGCCCTGAGTAGCCTGGTCTGACCTCAGAGCTGACCCCGTTGTGAGCTGGAGGTGGGAACAGAAACCTCCTGAAGTCTCTTCCAGGCTGAGTTATTCTGTGTTTCTATACCTTAATATCAGTAACAAAATATCAAAATTGGATATTTGAAAACATTTTAGTGAGTATGCTTATGCGTGACACTTAAGACATACTGAAGTTTCATACATTACAGATTTTTGACTATGATTTAATCTTGGTAGAAAACCAAACAAACCAGGGTTCAGAATGTTGTTTGTCACTTGAAATCTATCTTTAGTGGATTATCATGTTGAGTATGTTTAATTTATTGATTAATGTCTTCATTATATTAGTGGATCTTCAGTCACTGTGAAATACTGGTCAGAAAGAGATACAGGAAAATTAACCAGCCAATAAAGTTTGCAAATGCAAATTAGTTTTAATGTGATTCAGACTTAAGTTCTCTAGATATGTAATTTCAATATTTTGAAACTCTTATTAGCCTATCTAGTGCCAGGATGTATCTTGCACACTAACAGCGGTCTATATGAATAATGTTAACAGAGCATTTTCAGCCATTACTATAGATTTCCTCATTTCTCTTTCTGCCATTCTCTGCCATTCTACCTTTTTCACCCTGGCCTCTGCTTTATAGATGCCCTTCTGTATTCACTTTCAGAAAAAGATAACAGCTTCCATTCCTCTTTTTTCACAAGACCTAGCACACAATGAACAGCACTCAATTGCAAATACACGGGATGGGGAAAAGATCATGACATTTTCTCCCACAGAGTCCCTGGCAAAGTGTAGTCAGTCTCCCTGTCATGTGGCTTTAAGCACAGAGCATTTGGAACACAGTAACTGTAGGATGAAATGAGAATAAAAGGGAGGAATTTCTGCAGAGTTTTTTACAAGTCCTTAGAAATTAATTTCTCATCACAATTCTCTGTTCTTAGATCCACTGAAAAGCTCCAATCGTGTTTCCTAGCCTTGGCATTCAACATTTTCTTTTCTGTACAAGCAAATACCAAGAAGTGGCATCTTTAACTTACTTCTTCCTTTTTCCTCAGCAGGCAGTGTGTTCTGATTCACTGCAGTGATAAAGACCATCTGCTAGTAATTCAAACCAGTTAATGGGGTTGAAGAATTATAGAAAAGTAAAATTAGAAATATTATTGATTAACAGAAGACGACTTGCCGAGGCTGTGACCTTTGTTAGAAATGCTTGTTCATATTCATGATGAAAAACTAAACTTCAATAGCTTAGAGGTCATAAGGGACCTCTGGAGGTCATCTTATCAAACTTCCCTGCTCAAGTAGGGCCACCTAGAGCCTGTTGACCAGACCAAAAATGATCAGAGGGCTGGAACACCTCTCCTGTGAAGAAAGCCTGAGAGTTGGGGTTGTTCAGCCTGGACAACAGAAGGCTCTGGGGAGACCTTATTGTGGCCTTTCAGTATTTAAAGGGAGCTTAGAAGAAAGATGGGGACAAACTTCTTAGCAGGGCCTGCTGTGATAGGACAAGGGGTAATGGTTTTAAACTAAGAAAGGTAGATTTAGACTAGATATAACGAAGACATTCTTTATGAAGGGGTCAGGAAGGCCAAGGCGCAGCTGGAGCTAAACT
>BOSO01007440.1:0-44452 GCA_018403395.1 Gorsachius goisagi | reverse complement strand
AAAACCATCCCTGGAAACATTCAAGGCCAGGTTGGACGGGGCTCTGAGCAACCTGATCTAGTTAACGGTGTCCCTGCTCACTGCAGGGGGGTTGGACTAGATGACCTCTAGGGGTCCCTTCCAACCTGAAACCTTCTATGATGATGATGATGACCTTCTATGATGATGAGGTAGAAAAGTCTGAGATGTCTGCAGGTACTTATATGTGCGTGTATATGTTTCCTTTACTGCCACTGCAGCCTTCTACAGACTCTATTCTTTACTACTTAAACTGTGGTATGAAGCTTTGCCTTTTAGGAAAAAAAACAAAAAAATAATCCTGTCCATGATAAACTCAGCCTTAACTATCTGCTCTGGAGGATGAATTTTGATCATGAGGTTAAATGGGCTTAACCTGATATATTGAAACAACTGCATGGGATCCCAAATCTTGTTATCAGTAGCAGACAAAAGGGTTACATCTAACTAGAAATTAATTTACAGTCTCTAGGATCTGGCAAGTAATATTATACAAGACAGGTCTGAAGGTTACAACATATTGGTCATGTTCATTCCCTATTTCAAACTGTAAATTCCAGAATAAGGATTAAGTGTCATCTAGTTTTACTGCCCATACAGCTTACCCATGTTGATGAAATATCAGAAAAATACATTAATAGCACATTATGGTTTCCAAGTTCCATCTCTAGTTATTCAAATTTCTATTCTGTTCACTTTTATAAAGTGCTGGAATAACATTCACAATAAAATGGTACAAATGAGAACAATGAGTTCAATACTAAAATGTTTGACTAGTGCTCATTCACGGGAAGAAAATACCTTGACAAGGGTTACAGGCTGAATGTTAATGCTTATATTACAGCACATCTCCAAAGTATTATTTTAATGACACTGTACTAGTTAAAGAACATAATAGCATTTTTAATAAGTTTTTTACTTGTTTGGGAAACTAAGTGAAAAATCATAGAATCATGTAATCATAGAATCATTTGGTTGGAAAAGACCTTTAAGATCATCCAGTCCAGCCATATCTGTCCACTACAAATCGTATTGGCATCTGTCATTACCAGTCAGGGTTGCAGATAACCTGGTTATTTAAAAGGGAAAACACTGATATGGTGATGCTTATTCCCTGGTAACTGATGCTTACAACTGTGCTTTTGTTAATCTATGGGCTGATGGTATCACACCTTATTCATAGCTTAATGTTGAATGAGACAAAAATCTACTCAGAATGAAATGCTGATGAAGTTTAACATGGATTACGCTGTGAGACCTTAACATACAGAAAATAAATATTTCGTTTCTTGTTAGTGATTGCATAAGAGAGGCTTCTTATACTCTGTACATTTGTTTACACCTGTGTAAAACAAGTTTCATGGGAAACCACATACATTTTGTTATGTGCTCAAATAGCTCCTGCCATGGAGCATCTAAAGAGCTTTCTGACAGAGTGAAGAAATAAAAAAAATGGTGAGAAAGAGAGTATGGGTAAAAGGATCTACTTGTGGATATTTACTTAAAAACTAGCACACAGACATTCTAACATTTATATCAAATATCTTTTACACATTTAAATCCCTTTTAAATACCCATCTCTAAATCTCTTTGTAAGCTCTCGGTTGAGCCATTTTGTTGGCAAGATCATAGTGTTACACCATGACTCCATCAGCTGAAAGATTTAGGGAGATGTTTAATTGAAAAATATCCCCATCAATTATAACCTGAAATAAATATGCAATGGAAATCATCAGACTTATTACTCAATAAACAATTCTCTGTAGTTAGCTACCCCAAACAGACTGTGAAATGTGTTTGCTTTTCCCAAATTTACTAGTTTATGCATTCCTGTTTTAACCAATAATGAATTTAACAACTGTATTTTAGGTATCTGCTATTAATGATATGTAATGTAATGTGAACTGTTCATCTAAAGCATAACATCTCTCTGATAACTGCCACTAAGGAAACAAAAAACTATTAAAACCAGTAACTGTCTTAAGACCCAAGTATTATTTTGCACAAGTTGCATTTACATGTTTGCGTAAGTGAGATTCTCCAAATGAGTTTTAAAATAGGAAGAAAAGCCTGGGTTTTCTACAGATCTGTACAAGCGAAAAATTCAGTTATACAAATGTTTGTGAACAGCAAAATATTTGATGCTAAAAAAAATCTGTGTTTCCCCAAAATATTTAAAGAATAGGAGTGGGTGTAGCATGTGAGAAAGTCTTTTTGTTTTCTGCTTGGCTGGTGTAATTTCAGGCTGCCACTGCTACAGTGATGACTACTGAGCACAAAATCCAGGCTAAGATTGCAGGGTAGTACATTGGTCTACAGAAAACAAATGCCTTCCTCGTGCAGTTGTATGTGGGAGTCAAAAGGTGTATCTAAGAGGTTTTCTGCTCATTGAAGGGACTGCTTGGAGCTGAAGTCCCTGTTCCAAGGGGTGATGAGAGGCTGTGGACCTCTCCCCAGGTACCGTGGGGAATTCACTCAACTGTACAAGAGAAAATTTAGAGGCAGACAGATTCACAGTCTGACTCCTCTGTTTTGAGACAGGGTAGTCACTGGTTCCAGTTTGGAGCCATGGGTAAAGGCATGGTATCTCAGTGTCGTGGTTTAACCCCAGCCAGCAGCTAAGCCCCACCGAGCCGCTCACTCCCTCCCCCCTGGTGGGATGGGGGAGAGAATCAGAATAGCAAAAGTGATAAAACTCATGGGTTGAGACAAAGACAGTTTAATAGGTAAAGCAAAAGCTGCACATGCAAGCAAAGCAAAGCAAGGAATTAATTCCCTGCTTCCCATGGCCAGGCAGGTGCTCAGCCGTCCCCAGGAAGTCAAGGCTCCATCATGCAAAATGGTGACTTGGGAAGACAAACATCTCCTCCTTCCTTCTTTCCCCAGCTTTATGTGCTGAGCATGACATCATATGGTATGGAATAGCCCTTGGGCCAGTTGGGGTCTGGGTCCTAGTTGTATCCCCTCCCAGCTTCTTGTGCCCCTGGCAGAGCAGGGGAAGCTGGGAAGTCCTGGACTGGTGTAAGCACTGCTCAGCAACAACTAAAGCATCAGTGAGTTGTCAACATTCTTCTCATCCTAAATCCCAAACACAGCGCTATGCCAGCTACTAGGAAGAAAATTAACCCTATCCCAGATGAAACCAGGATGCTCAGAAAAAAGGCAGGAAAAGAAGCGGCCCAGGTCATCTCTTCTTTACTCGGGGCAAGTGAAGTCCCTCTTGTCCTTTTCCCAAGGTGAATAAGGAATCACTGCTTCTGAAAACTGTCAGATCTTTTAGCCTTTTTTTTAAATTTTTTTTTTCTTAAGATGATTTTGAGTTTGAGCCTATAAATGTAGCGTAGTCTCTTGAATTTGTATGGAAGTATTATCCCACTGGTATTTCAAATGTTGTCTAAATCACAGCAAGATCTTAAAGCTCTGTAAGCAGTAGCCTGAGCACAATAAATAATACAGCAAATTATCCAAGACTATCAAAAGAGCGATGAAGTGCATCCGGCTGTTCAAATACAACTCTGTCCTTAGTGTTTTTTTAATAAAATAATTATATACATGGAGAAAGACGTCTGCACAGCTGCTTACGTTGCCCAATGCCAAACAACCTTAAGAAAAATGATTACCAGGAAAATCACCAAATGTCAGTATTTCCTGTTCTGAGAGTGAAATCCTGCACCTTTTAAAGTTAGAGAAAATGTTTTTCTTGATATCAATGGGATCAGGTTTTAGGATAAGTGTAGATTTTGTGATTCGCTGCATACTCTTCCATAACAGCACAGGGTTGCTTATCTCTTTATCCTTAAATCCCAGGATGCCAGTGTTCATTTTTAAGGTAATGTGAATCATCTTTCTCTCCATCTCTCCGTGTGTACAGATAGTCCCTTTCCTGAATTCTCTGTAACACTTAATGTGTTTATTCTTGTAACACTAGCATGGGGTCAGGGAAGTACTGTTAGTCTCAAAAGCACAGATTAAGAGATTCCCAAGGATGCTAAGAGAACTAATCCCTCTTCCAGATTCCTCTTCGTAGGTCTGTACCTATGAGACTGAAACCAGGTGAATAAGTACACACATGTACGTTCATAAGAGGTTTCAGTTGAATATGAGGAAAAACTTCTTTACTTTGAGGGTGACAGAGCACTGGAACAGGCTGTCCAAGGGGGCTGTGGCGATGTTCAAAGCCCACCTGGACGAAGTCCTGTGTAACATGCTCTAGGTGAACCTGCTTTAGAACGTGGGTTGGACTAGATGATCTCCCGAGGTCCCTTGCAACCCTTGCCATTCTGTGATTCTATGTGGGGATCTGAACATGGACTTCCCAGAGCCAGGGCTTCATCAGCAGATCATCCTGCCTTCCCTGTATTCCTTAGCCACAACCTCAATAACACCAAGGGATCCAAAGAATAGAAAGATTTTCTAGGAATGGAAGGATGTTTCCAGACTTCCAAGTCACCAATAACTCCTCTCAACAGCAAAAGAAATCCATTTTTCCTATTAGTCTTAAAAGTACACAGCTCCATGACAAAAAATTACACACTAGTACAATAACCAGTATTCCCTGGCCCATGGTGGCAGCATCCTAGAAACTTCTTATGACAAAGTAGCTCAAAACATCTATGTGTATCTATGGGACTCAATGCGCAGTAAATTTCCTTAAGCTCTTTCATGGGAAATTGGTTCAAATTTTCTACAGGTCTAAAATCCATTTCCACATGAAAAAAAAACCCAAAACTGCCACATTCTGTAGAATTTTGTAGCCCTATTAAAAGCCAATAAAATTTATACACTTCTGGAAAAAATCCTTCCCTAACATTTTTCTAAGCAAGGCAAAGTAATGATCCAGCCAAAAAAAGAGCTTTTCTCAAAGTAAGAGTAATAAAACAAAAATATTAAGTCTCTTTCATTTTTATTTTTTAAGTCTACTGAAAAATATGAACCTTCCAAGTCTTGTACACTGCACTTTTTTTCAGTGAAGTTATCATGTAAAGCAGAAAAAGAACAGAAATGAAAGGTATAAAGCATGGCACAACTGTCACAGGAAAGCTCCCCAGTTTTAGGAACTATTTAATAAATTCTTGTGCTCGGTAAATGAGTTGAAAATGTAGAGACTATTTCTGGATTAATCTTCCATTGAGAATAACCCAGACTAATCTCTCATTGAAGTATTTTGCTTCTGCTTTCCCCCTGAGTCCCCAGTAAGATTAATGTGTGAGTACAGCACATTAGCTTATTTAGCTTCACAGTGGTCATACTTGGTGGCCAATTATTAATATTTATAAAGAAACTGCAGTAACAGAAGGCTCTGTGCTGGATTAGGTATCCAGGAACACATTTCTAATTCTGGGACCAGTGGAAACACGTAAAACTAATACTCAATTTTTGAGTGTTCCAACAGCCAAGGCTGGAAACCAGTGGCAGCAGTTTCATAATTTCTGGCCCGTGTACATCCACACCTGTGAAAACTTCAGCAATTTTGTCCCCCTCATAAAATGTACAGAACTTTAGCTTGTGCATGTTCCCTTAACACCTCCAGAGCATGTCCTGACAGCAGTCACACAGGACTGTTCTTGCCACCCATATTAACCTGGTCAGGCTGGGCGTCAGTTTTCCTTTGCCTGTGCGTGGGTCAAACCATCTTTCATTTCCAGGTGTACTTACCCTAAGCATTTCATTTGCATTGTGCTGGGAAGTGAACCACCGGGCAAAGCAATTGCTGCCAGACTGCTCCTGTTGCTGCTGAAGCTTATGGCTGAGAGTAAACCCATGTGAAACCCCGTGATACACAGCGGCTTGAACCCCAGGAAGTATCTCACAAGCCTCTCTGGCCTTCGGGCATCAGCAGCAGTGCACCACCCGCCTGTCTAAAACACACGGTGTCACCATTCCCATATTTCCTCTGCAAAGCTGGCAGTAGGTGTTCTGGGGTCAGGTACTATCTGCGATGAGGCTTTAACCTGGCGCACGATGGGATCCTGTCTCTCAGACCCTGCTGCAGCTTATAGGGGGCAGGCAAATTACTGCCCTGTGGTCACCATGCAGGGAAACTGCACATGGTTAAAGCATCCCTTTGCTCCTCGGTTTCTGACTAAGGCCTCTCAGTCACATTAAGCATATTGACCAATTTGCCATGAGAAAGATGAGGAATGGGTCACAGCTTTACACTTTTCTCCCCCAGGCTTCGGTAGGACTAAGTGGATGAACTGATTCTGGAGTATTTAAGTCAGACCCCGCGGAACAGGGAAACGTGTGTTGCGAGCAAGGACCTAATTCTGCAGTCACTCAGTCTAAGTAATTGCATGAAGGGTCATGGACAGATTAGTTTTTCAACCTAAATTATTTTATTGCTTGAAAGCAATAAATCTAAAGCAGAAACTGGTGTCTATTCTCTAGATATAGATTTATTTTCTGCTTCATGGTTCTCAGGAATCACTCCTGAAAAGGTGAACTTTTCTAAATGTCAGTTAAAAGGTTTGCTGATTTCTTTGCTCATTTCCTAAAGCCCACGTGCACATGTACTCTCCGGGCCTGCTGCTTTACCTAACCCTGCCCAACCACTCCGTGATCAACTCTTTTGTCTGCACGTCTGCCCAGTACTGTTACCTCCTCTTCTTTCCCTGCTGCCTTGCAAAGACTGATCCACGACTTCATCAGAAGAAAGTAACTAATAAATTTTACTGATCAGTTAACAGTTGATATAAACTTTTTGTAAATTTTAAAAGAAGTCTGTGTTTTCTTTCTCTTTTATTTATTGAGTATATATGGATTTGAACATTCTTTATCTTTGAGATTTCAATTTTAGTTCGTCATTCGCTTGCTTTTATCTCCCTTTACTTGTTCTTAAAAACCTCCTGGTTGCCTTCAGTGCTTTGTATCTCCCTCTTTTCCAACGGCATTTGCATACATCAGCCTCCTCCAGCACAAATGCTTAGATGTAGCAGAACAAAGACTCTATATGCAGGGTCTCAACAATATAAAAAGACACTAAAAATAAACAACATCCTTCCTTCCTTTCTCTTTTCCCTTTATTGATAACTTGGACATTGTGAGAACAGAATTGATTTCTGAGGATATAAGGAGTTTTATTCCATCAGTGGGGAGGGAACACAGCCTGGAAATTTTGTTTCCTGCAGCTCCTGAAACAGGAGGGTGGAAGCCTCTAAACAGGCTCCAGTGTAAAAATCTGAAAGGAAAATTCCATTCTTATCCATTTTATCCTGACACTTCAACAAGAGCATTTGTCTGTTTATATGAAGGAAACTTTCATATACATTTCTTTGGCACAGTGAATGAATTTGACTCCTTCTTCTCCCTCCCTTGGACAAAAGAGGCAGAATTAAGAAATTAAAGACATTAAGTCACAGATGAGTGTCTTAAAGTGGAAACAATGCTGTTCCCCTCAACTGGACTTCTAAAACAAAGCTAGAAAAAATAAAGGCCAAAGCTACATTGTAAGGAATGAATTGCAGAACCTAGTTCAGACAACCTCCCAAGTGTACCCCAAATGTGACTGGGAGTATCAGAAGATCTTACAAGTTATATGCTTCTACTTCATATAGGTTTTGTCATGTTTGTCTAATCGTGAGGATACCAAAGTAACTTGTCTTTTGAAGCTTCCATTCCCACTCGAGCTGTTGGGCACTCACTTGTGTGAATAATCTTGCATGGGCTCCACAAGAGCTAACCTAAACCTCTGTTTATGGTGCTGGCACCCACTGTACCAGTGTCCGGAGGATGTGAGCCTGCTAAATAACCAGGTAGAGAGCACAGATTTAATTTTTATGTCTATGATTGAGCAGTCTCACAGAGGTGAATGACACTTACCCTGTGATCAATACGAGTGCATGAACAAAAATATGGATTTTGCAATCTGGCTCTGAGGTTTTTATTTATTTGGTTTTAGTAGCCTGAAATTTAATTGTGGCCTCGCTGTTGATATCTGAAAATTTTAGTCCTTTCCCATTTCCTCTATGTATTATTGAATCTCAGCCAAGTTTCTCTTTACTCATTTCATATTCCTTCAAAGTCTGCTTCTCACCAAGCCCAATGTATTGGCATCACTGCCTTCTCTGCAGGCCTTCATCAGCATGTTAAACTCAATGACAGAAGAGAAGAACAAAGAGTCAACGTGCTAAAAGAAGGCTTTCTGTGATATATGTTTGAAAGGGATCTTTGAAATCTCAATGAGCTAAAATTGCATGCATGAAACAGCCTGCTTTCCTGAGGTCATCAGCAAGGTGAACTATTCTCATCACAACACAATAAAAATGCCATTGTTTTATGTATAGCAATTCTGGAGTACACTCTACCTTGTGGTGAGCAATTTGTCCAAGAATAAAAGGTAAGTGTTCACACTATACTTTTATACGATCATTCCTGTTTGAGGAATCTTACCAGCCAAACTGAGGTAGAGAAGGTGAATATGAAGAGAAAAAAAATAAAACCCCCCAACATATAACAGCACGATATGGAGGATCAGGGGAAAAAAAGAGAACAGAAAACATAGGACTGTAGAATATTGAAACTAAAAGGACAAATTTTGCTTAACATCATTAAGGGGAACTAAAATAGGTAAAACCTGTCATAAGTTAATTCTTCATGGCATAAAAACGATTTTCTGGTGCTTTAATGGTACCAAACTCTACCAGCAGCGTTCAGCCCATAAGAAAGATGCCTTTAGCTCAGTTTCATGTCCCAAACAGCAGCTAGTGGTGGAGACTGAGGGAAGAGGAGCTGAGCAGCCATGCTTCCCCCATGCACTCTCTCAGCTCCAGAGGTTTGTTACTCAAACACAAGCCCAAGGTAATTTCTGTTTAACAGTCAGCTGGAGAACATTTTTCCCCCCATGTCTTAGAACTTTTTTAACACAAGTAAACTTTTTTTGCACACACAACATTGCATGGCACTGATTCTCCTGGCTTAGCTGTAATGTTGGTTAAGAGAAATCACTACGAAATTCAGGAGCTCCATTGCCACCGGGTGTTTGGTTCAGGATTGTTTCAAGTAACCGCTAATTCCACAGTATTCTGTTCCACACCTATTTTAAGGATGCTGTAACACAGTATGAGTCTGTGCAGGCTCTAGGCTTCTAAGTTCACATTACTGTAAATTCTGTCTTTCAACAAAACTTGTTACTTTTCTAATTTTTCAGAGCCAGAGGAACACTGCGATAAGACAATTAGAGACACTCACACTCAGCAACTTAATTACTCTAGATGCAATTTTATGCACAGATTCAAATCTTTGACCACTTAATGATGATTGAGTATTTCATGCCACTTTCCATTAGTGAAAACGGACGCTCTGAGCAAATTGAGCTTACCTCATTGAGCGCTCACCCTCCCAGGGCAGCATATTGCACGCTGCTGAAGCTGATCTAATGCAGGCCTTATATCACTTCAATGTCACGCATTCAGCAACAATTTCTGAAAATTCATGAATGGCAAAAAGACAACTTATACAAAGCCCTTCTTAAGAAACTCTGTTCCCTCTGTGTACAAAAAAATCCCTCTAAATGAGCTGATTTTTTAACTGGAAGAGCTGGGGGCTGATTGCAGCCAGAAAACTGCATTTAAAAAAAAAAAAAAAAAGAAGAAGAAGAGAGTAAGGGCTGTGCTGACTTCTGAATTCAACGTCTTCATATCTCTACTGCAGGGTTTGGCCCTTTGGGACCTTCCCACGTATCTTCTTGCAGGATAAGGAGATGTGTAGAGCAGGCAGACTTTTGGCTTGTTCTTACTCAGTGTACAGCAGGGCCAGCCAGAGAGACCAAGAATCTATTGCCATCTCTTAAGATGTCATCTGTGAGGTATTGTTTATGGCTTGAAACCATGAACTGTCCCTTGCACAGAGCTATTTGTACAAGGAAAAGCACAGTTTTCAGGAGTAGGCAAACAAAAGGACCATGGGGTAGGGGTTCATGGAAATTCTTCAACACCTTGCTTTGCCTTCTTTTAGAAAAATATGTATAGGTGACACTGCCTTATTTTGGTTTTTTACTGCCACGTTATTTTATGTCTCACCTTCCCTTTTTGTTGCATTAGGCTGTCATCCTAGCTGCACTCCCGAAAGCCCAGTGCATCAGTAATGCAGCACTGCAGGATTGAGAAACATCAGGCCAAGGTTCATGTGTCCTGGCGAAAGTCTGCAGATCAGCTCTTGCAGAACAGATATATCTGGCAGATGCTGACTAATAGCCAAGTGCAGTTTGAGTACACAAAGCAAACAGGGTTTAAAGCTGTGTTTAAAAAAGATATTTCCTGAATGATGTCATTAGTAACTCAATTACGCATTTTATGAGCTATAACTTGTGTGCAATGTGGGTAGAATAGGGCAGTCAGATATACAGGAGAGGAACAAGCCTTTGGACAAATAAAATTCTAGGTTAAAGCTACTGAAAATATTACCTTTCCAGTCACAAAGGCAACTTTTCAGTGTTTCCTTTGAGCTGCCTCAAAGCAGCTGTTTGCACTGCCACATCCTTTTTAGCTCAAGGCTTGCACGTAAGAAAAGCAAGAACAGACAACTTTCCTTGTTTAGGGTAGATTTCTGTCTCTCTCTGCAACCTAACAGCTTCTCTTCTTATAGCCAGAATAATTTTCCTCTTACTTTTCATGATATTCTGGGGTCTAAGATATAAATGAGTATCTATATTTTTTGCTCATTAAGAAATAGAACCCACTGCTTGATCACCAACAGACCAACGGCCAACAAGTAGGGAACACCACGGGTTCAAATGAAAGCTCTGCACTCCAGATGGCTGGGAAGAGTATCAGTCCAAAGAGGGCAATCCTTCTCTTTCCCAACATGTCTTAGCTGCACAAACTTCCAACAAATCAATAAATTCCATATGAAGAAAATGTACTACTAATGAGTAGGAGCAAATATTCTGCAAAACAGTGATCTATTTATCCACATGAACTCCCCATCTCCTGCAAGCCACTTACTATGGTTGCCAAGCCAATCTTTTCATAACAGTCACATTTTTCAGTTCACAGTGCAACAGTGATGAAGAAAAGGACTGATGGGTGGAAGAAGACAAGTTCTGCAAGGCTTTTTATTATTCTTTTTCTTAATTGGATTCTCATATAAAAGTCATTTCAGAGTCAGATAAGCACCTATCTTTGTGATATGTACCTGCATAACTATTTCATGCCATTAATACCTGAAGCCAATCTCAACATTAAACAACGGGTGCAGCCTGTTCTACAGCAGTGACACACACCAACAAAAGAAGTATCATTACAGAGTATCCCACAGGGATTTCTTTTCGGAAAAGAAATAAATCATCTTTCAAACTGATAATTACCTGGCATCCAGTTCTACCTGTGTTATTTGCTTGAGGATAACCAGATGCACTAAACACACATAAACACACACACACACACAGTGCCAGGATGAAGTGTGGTGGGACATTGTTAAAGTATAAGATACAATAGTGATTTAAATCATGACAAGGAATTTTGTCTCCTTTTACAAAACAGCTATAACATAAATATATCAAGAAGAACTGATAGTTCTATCTAGGTAAAGGGCATGAAAATTTTAAGCTTTTTATTTCTTTCCAAGTATCTAACTTAGAAATGTGCTGAATGGACTCAACTCTGGGTTTTTATAACTATTTAGTGCTTCGCTTGACCTGTCATACACATAAAAAAGGAAGCTACAGTTGGAAACCCTATGTAAGATCCTAATATTCAAGGGAGGTTGATGACATTTGCTCAGTGATTTTCAGTAACTTGTTATCCAGGTTCATACTGTGACAGAGTCCACTAGAGCTAACCTGCATTATCTGGGTATATCAAAACTCAGCAGACCTTCAAGGTGAATCAGATTTATTGGTTTATTTACTTTTTCTTGTTTGTAATTTTTTTTTAAAGTCTACCATTTTAGTCAAATTTAATAAGGAAAGCAAAGCCGTTGTCAAATTTAATTCAAAAAATGACAGAAGGAAAAGAGGTCTCTAATAGGTTCCTACAGGCTTTACAAAAGCAGGTGAATAGCTCGAGGGAAAAGATCCTATGACTGCCCTGGCAGAGAAAAGCCCATAGAAAAATCTGACATAATATTAGATGCTGGAAAATCAACATATCAGGAAAAAACTCAGAATGCCCGAACTGCATGGAAAACTTCATTGAAAGTTTGCAGTCAAGAAGGCAGGTTGCAGACTCTCATGAACACTAGAGAAAAGTGATGTTTGTTAGGTCTTTTGGTTCCAGGAGTACTGTATATCTAACACCTAAACCCCTCTCATCTATAGATTTCATGTTAAGACCATACAACAGGACAGAATATCCACTCATTCTAGGTTTTGCTTTGACTCCATCTAGGTGCTGGGCATTCGGTGTTTTCTCCAAACCTAATGGAGCATCCTGTATTTCTTACCTTTCTCTATTCTCTGCAAACCACTGCCGTTCTCAGCTGTGGACACAGAACTGGCTAGAAGCCCTGAAGTGCAGAACTCCACAAACTAACCCAGCAGACCTAAAATTACATATCTCTGTAAACTATTAGTAGCCCTATCAGAAAGCGTTGCCCTACTCCTTTGCACGTTGATCTCCAACAATCCAAGAAAACTTCCAATAAAACCCATATGCCATCTCTGATTTCCTTCACAGCTGGCTGTGATGCTTTATTAACCATTAAACTCTCATTTTCTCTACCTTTTATCTCGCAGATTATGAACACAAACAGAGACAAGGAAAATGCAATGTGTGACAAAATGGTGACTCTTTGGCTGCATGTTTTGCAATATAAATATTATGCGCTTTCTTTCTCTGCTTGTCTCTTTTTCTCTGTTTTTTCCAATCATGAAGTGAATTCCTACAGTAATGCTTAGGGCAGAGTGTACCATTGCAGGGCCCAGATGGTTTGCTATCCTCCATCTGGTTCCTTAGTAATATCCTTAAGTGGATAAGCTTGCAGCTCTGAAATCATGTTAAGTTTTCCATGCAGATACTGTCTGTAGCAATACATGCTCTGCATCTAGCTTCATTTTTAATTTATGGGGAGGAGCAGGGTTACAATGAAGCAAAGACAAGCAATAATATCAAATTCACTTGGGAACAAGTAAAAAGTTATCCTGAAAAAATATTTCTAACAGGTGGGTTGGGTTTTCTAATCAATTTAAGTCCTTTGAATTTTCAGACCATTCTGTATTTCTTATTTTCTTTTCCAAAACAAGGGTAGATAGTTGTTTCCTTTATCTGTGTGCCCTTACTGTGAGAATATGGACTGTTTTAAATGTCAAGATGCTACCATCTAATGAAAAATGTGATGAGAAACTCTTTTTTGGTACTTTAAAGAAGTGAAGTAATGTCAAGAATAAAGTGAAAGCAGGGATGAAACTAACTTCCAACTAGTAATTGGAAAGTCTCTCAGTGCAGCTGAGACAACCTGGATGCTAATATATGTACAGATGGGATGTTTGGACTACAGAACAGGCAAACTCCAATAGAAAATAGAATAATATTTTTAAGAACTCCTAGAATAAAACCAAAAAGAGCTTTTTGAACTCATGTTGCCAAACTCTTCAAGAAGTGAGACTGGATCTTTCCCCAGGCTGCAACAAGATTTGGATCAGGCCACCACTTGTACTTAGAGAAAACAAATATTAAAGGTGCTGGAAATTATTTTAGAAGGATGCTGGGAGAGGATTTGAAGAAAGCAATTCCCTTTATCTACAAGAGTTATTAATGTTAATAGTTAGGAACTAGAACTCCTTTGTTCTGCTACCAGAGATGATTGCATTAAACCATCTGTTTGCAAATTCTCTATAAAATTTTAAAGACCAAGAACTAGTTCTCATAATTCTTGTTCATGAATGCAGCGGTCCTTTGGAGAACCAGCAAATGAAAATATTTCTAATTTGTTTCATAGGGTAAGGGCACTTCTAAAGGGCTGCTGTGTTTTTATTAATTTTATAGGGGTTTTGGACAATGGAGGACTGTAATGCTGTGAAAAATAGAACTCATTTCTGACAGTATTGTTATATTTTTGCTAATGGAAAAGAAATTGCAATTGTCACTCTTAACAGTTTCAAATGTGCCTCTCTTTGTGAAGATAGCGCAAACCCATGAGGGGAAGGTTTGAAAGGAGTGGAGCAGCTTGTTTGGGCTCACCCCAGCCCCTCAGGGGACTGTGGTGCTCCGCTGCTCCAGGACAGGCACCTGGCACCTCTGTGAGCACTTTAGTCCAGGATTAACCTAAATGTTACCTGTGTTCCTCCTTTGCTCTGTTTCTGAGAGGAAGAGGTGTTAGTTGTCCCCTTGCTGACACCGTGGAAGGCTGAGTGTGCTTTTCCTTCACCTTGCCTGCAGCCATGCCCATGGGCTAACGAAGGAATGGAAGGTATTTTCTGCCTGCATGGGGACAGGTATAGGTCAGTCCCCAGAGCTGAGCTTGTCTCCACATGTTCTCGATTGCCTCATGCCACCGTGTTGAAGATGTGCAGCCCGACTGCAGTGCTGAGACCAGCTGGGAGGCAGGGACTGCTGGTGCCTCCCTCCAGGGCGATATTATTATCTGCAAACAATATAGCCCTCATAACCAGTAGAGCGGAGCTGGACAATTTGCAATCCAGAGATGTTTTTGGCTGAGGCAGGATAACTGTGGAGAACCGCCATTTCTTGGCCAGCCTGCTGCCTGCTGCTCTCAGCTGCCTTTGGACAGAATAGTGCTGAGCTGGTTGGTTTTGCTGGGCTGGAGCCTGAGCTGCAAGCCAGAGTCAAATACAGAAGTGGGCAAACCCACAAGCAGCCGGCAGCAGGACACACACTCCGGTCTCAGCCTTGCCCCAACGCTTTGATGGTGGCATCCACAATTGAGTGGACTTTTTGTAAGTTCCTGAGAAAGTAAGTGAACAGATAATAAAGGGAAAACCGACATTTTTTTACCTTGTTTATGTCTAAACAAATTTTCAGGATAAAATAAAAAAAATACTTTTTGATGAGGGCTCTTCTCCTAGCCAAGTACCGGAGGGGCGATGCACAAGGAAGCACTACTGCTTCTCAAAGGAGGAATGCAACAACATCCGAAACATAAACTGAATAGACTGACAGTAGGTAAGAAACTTCTATAAAAACAGCCAGGGATAAAACAATGGCCATATCAAATTAGTGTCAGAATGCAAATAAATATGCAAAGATTTCAGGGGAGATGGCATGCTAAATCTACATGGCTAGTGTGCTAAGGACGCAGTTTGAACAGACAGCTCAAGGGTGAAGTACTGAACATAACAAAGGAATAAGAAAAAGAAAGGAGATTAAAGAACAAACAGAATAAAAAAAGCCCTGTGTTGCTGCTTCACACGTATGACCAAAGGAACAAAACAGATGAGAGAAAGGATTCACAGTGAATAAACAAATTCCTCCAAGTTCTTCACAGGGACCAACTTAAGAAAGTATGCAATAACAAGGAAATATTTATGAGCTTTACTCAAGGGCAAAGCACATGGGGGAGGGAAAATTAAGGTCTTAAAGAAATAAACTGAAATATTTCACTTTACAGAAAATTAAGTGAAAAACACCATTCTTAGAGCTAAAGATTTATTATTTATAGCTACTTTCCCCACTGCACATTTCTAACCATGAGGGAATTTTTGAGAGGTTGATTTTTATTTCTTTCTCCATTTTTTCTGTAGAATATATTTGATGTACATCCCAAGGTCCTTCCCACCTGCGGTGATGTTGTTCAGCCCGGTTCCTTTGGCGTGAATGGAGATGGGCTCTTTACTCCACTTCAGGAGTCTGCCCACCGTCACCTCACACTGAGAGAGATTTATTATTGCTCTACTACCGTTTCGCCATTTACTGAAGCCACAAAAGATATATATATATCTAGTTTTTGTATGTTCTTTGCACAATAATTTGCATAGCAGAAGTGAAGAGTTTTTTGCCACATTTCATTTTTAATACTTCTGTCATCTCAAAGAAAAATAGGAGAGCTTAAGATTTGTAAATATTTCTTACAAATACTAAGGGTATTGTACTAAGAGTGACAGTAGATACGTAGTGTTACTCTTAAAGATAACTTCTAAAATGAGTCACATCTGACATGGTACGCTACTGAATGTAAGGTCCCTACTGCCTTGAGAAGAAAATTCCCCTGTGATAGCATATTTCTACCTTCACCTTATTCTTGCTGGTAATGATGATGACAGACTTGCAAGCTTTGGTGCTTGCGAGGAGACTTACAAGGCATAGAAGATATATTAAGGACTTGCAGTGGTACTGTTCTTACCCCAAGATTTCCAATGCCGACCTTGGACAGAGTGGATGCTGTGTGAAGTCTGGCTGCCCAGATTGTTTTCCCTTTGCAATTCCTCCTACTCCCCTATAACTAAATACAAATGGATTTTCTTTAAAGAGCAAAATACCATAACTGTGTTTCGGATTTTTGCTTTTTTCTGGTTTTGTTTTTTAAGTAGCTGACAAGCCGTGTGTGTGCATGGTTGTTCTTTCAAGGCTTCTACTTTGCTTGAATTTCAAAGAAAGTGGAAAAATAATGTGAAAGCCTGAAGGACAGTAGCTTCTGGCATATGCTTCTCTTTCACATTTTGTAAATCTAATGGTGCATACCATCCTGAGCTATGAGAGATGTGTTAGGCTGTCATCTCAACTGTCAAAAACATGTGGCAGTTTCATTTAGACCGGAGCAACTCTGACCACTTTAGCCAAATTTCATTAGGACAAACTTGCAGCTGATGCAGCTGACGTGCATTTCAGCTGCCAGCATTTCGTGGTGGAGGGGTGCATGCTTGTGTAACCCTGCGAGAAAAGCAAAGAGCAGTATGCTCGCATGATGTGAAAACCCCTTAATGACATTAGCAGATGACTGTGAGCAAGTTTCAGGGAGAAGCAGCATCAAATTTGCAACCAAATAAATAAAGAAAAATATTATTAAAAGTATGTTAAAATAGTAAATCCACTTAGTGAGGAGTGGAGGAGAAATCTTAGGCATGAGTCTGGCTGTCGGCTTCCCTGCATCTCATGAATAAAGCGCATGGCCTGCATCTACTTCTCACGGTATCAAAGCCATTTCAGTTTTAAAAGAAAGAACAGTCTTATATGACCCAGGAGATTTCAGTAAGCAACCTAAGAGGTGTTGCCAAGTGCTCAGAGGTTCTCAGTAATATGGCCTCTATATCCAGGTTACTTTCAGTCATTTTCTGTCCATGGTTTTATGTATTAATAAAACTCAGGGCTCGTGTAGCTTTCCCTGTCATGGTCCATAATGGGACATATACAGAAGTTTCAGGCTGAAAACACTGTAGAGTTCAAAATATATGGTGTTTTATTAGACACACAATGCGCTGCAAAGAAACAAGCCGGACATGGTAGTCTACTTAGAGGTTATTTTGTGTAATATACTTGGTCTCTTTCTATTTTTAAGTTCACTTCAGCTCCTCACAGCTGCAAGATGTGTCTTAAATGGAAGAGTAAATAAACCCTGAAGAACAGAACACATAGCAGCGTATTAGCATAGCTTCCTTTGTGCTTCTTACTCCAGATGCACCACAGAATGGCAAACCCTTTCAAGTGCTTCACAGCAAGCTCCATCAGTGAAACTTTTTATTATCACAGTATCTAAGGCTTCATCTGCAGCAGGGGAAGAGTGCATGCCAAGCTAGGATGTGAATTTGTATCATACCGGCTATGCTCTTTACCTCCCTGTGTGGATATCCAAGTGCACGCGAAGGGCAGATTTGACATCTATTTGTTTTGGCAGGCTGTGCCCTTCTCCTCTCCCTCTCCTGACCACCCAGCTTCTTCCAACATCTCCTGTTTAAGCATCCTGGTACAATTGCTTGTGACACTGCGGAGAAAATTGATCCAGAAAAGTAATAGCCATTTTTAATAGGATATTTTAAACCTGTACCAATCCCTTGAGGTAGTTCAAGGCATGGATGCAAAAATATCTGCGCTATCACAGCAGAGGAGGAGGTGAAGGAACAGAAACAGGCAGGCAGCATTTGCAACCAACTTCTCACCCTGCTAAATAGGCTTAGCAATTTACACCAAACAAATAGAAAAATCCCTACCACCCAACACAAAACCAAAATAATTTGTTTTCTGCTTATTTAAAGATTGGAACTGGCTCACCAGGTGAAACAAGCTCCAATCCTGGTGCAAGGGAAAAAGTGGGAGCATACAAACAGGCACAGAGAGCAGGAGGGGCACAGAGGGAGGGACACCTTCTCTTTAGGTGTCTGCTTGCGGTTTGATTTTCCTCAGCCACAGCTGAAAAATGCACCATTTGGTATTCATTTCAAGGACAGTAATCATTTTGTTAAGCAAGTGCTGGTCCAGGCAATGAGGTGTTTCTGTGATTCCCCTCCCAAGCTCCCAGTTTAGAACTACAGACATACTCTGTCTTTCAGAAATCTGACTGGAAGTTGATGTGAGTTCCACTGGGGCAGCTCCCCCTTTGGGGTGCTGGAGACTGGCAGAAGCTAACTGATTTCCGCAAGCAGAAAGTTATTCTATCTTACATTTTTTCCTGTTAAAAATTTGTAGAATCTAGTACAATTTTTACCTACTATTTTTCACCATTGACACTTGATACGTGAACAACCCACAGTGTGCATCACCAGTGCACTGAGGCAGAGAGATACATAGCAACACCAGAGTCAGAAATGAATGAATATTTTCATTTAAATATTTTGCATAAGGCAGCCACTAAAAATCCCACTTTTTCCACATCATTTAGAAAAATAATAAGCATTGTGCTCATATCAACATGAAACCTTTTTCTTTTTCAATTAAAATTACTTTTCAAAATATTACTGTTTCCTTGAACAAAAAAAAAATGCAGAAGACATAGATGTAGAAAATGAGAAAGAAGTACTTGAGTTGTCCACATTTTTTTGGACCAAAGGAACAAGGTTAGAAATTGCAAAATTGCTTGTGAAACAGAAAGTCTGAGTCCTTCCCATCTCTAATGACATGGCACAAAATGACTCCGGCACTGCACAATGTTATTTGAAATAGAGAATTCCTCTGGCAGGAGCACAAGAGACTTTCCCCGTTGTCAATCATCAGAAAGCAGATGGCACGTCTTGGCTGAGTGGGTTCTCAGGCATCTTATTTCAGCAACCACTTCTGTGTACCTGACGGCCTAGTCAGACGTGAAACACGCAGCCCAAACGCGGGCTGCAATAGCTCAAGTGCAATGAATTCCCAAACATAGCAAGATTAGCAGGAAGGGAGAGCACAGGAGTTCTGTCCGTCCTGTACATGGAGTAACTCTCCTCTTGTCTCAGGTTAAGACAGTTACTTGCAAACTCTTTAAGGTAATAGACCATTTGTTCCTACTGTGATTATTTAGCATAAAAATGACAGATTATTATTATTATTATTGTTGTTAGCAGTCTAAGAATGACAAAACTAGTGTAGGAAACTAATGAAAATGGTTTTCCCCTGTCATGTCAGCTTAATAACTCCCACCTCATGAGAGAAAAACAGACATTGTGCAGGAAAAAAAATCATCAGATGCTTTTTGTTACATATATCATGACCCTATTACCTGGGTGTCTTCAGGATATCTCGCTGCGGAGGGCTACTTTGACAGTCATTCAGACCTTGCAATGGAAATTTCCACCAGTTGGTCCAAGTGGTAATTTAGGCACAGGGATGTGATATTAGCCACACCTTTACCCTGAGTCTGGTTTAAAAAGGAAACTTTAGTGTGCTAGCTTTCGGGATCCCTGTAGACTTAAGACCTGTCTGTTTACCTTTTCTTTTGGTTTTTAAGAGTTAAATCTGAAGCTCTGAAGATGTCTGGGATGTCCTTGTGCTGGACGTGGCATCAGCTCATAGGAAGAACAGTGGTAAGGGTGACTCCTGGGAGGCTTGCTGGGCTTGGATCTGTGCTTTCTAGAGGAATGCTGAAAAGCCCCATGGAAGCCAATCCCTTGCTGCTTTTGAAAATGCCAATATATAGTCACTTGGCACTTTAAGCATCGTAAAAATATTGGCCCTAGAAGACTCGTCTGCCATCACACACTGTGTGACACAGCCAGGAACTGAGCTCAAATTTTTAAAACACCAGGCCAATGCCTGCAGCACGAAGCATCCATTCTCATTCTATTAGTCTGAAAAAAAAGTTATTCTGGATATCATCTTACTCAGCAGGGGTCTGACTGATACAGGCATTAATAAGGGGTGCAAACAGTCACTAGATAAGCAAGTTCCCTCTATGGGCATTATGTACCATACTAAAGTTTAAGAATAACTATCCAAAATACTGTAGTCAGGTTAAAAAAAAAAGCCACAGGACTCAGTCTATAACTCCAGAAAATAACAGGCTACCTAATTTTAAAATGGATCAATTCTTCTTGCCCATGAGCATATGTTAGTTCTCAGGAGTCTAGTACAAATCATCCATGCAAACTAGGAGAAAGAGAGCTCTCATAACACTTATATGCATATGAAAGGAGACTTTGGGGGTTGTTTGAACTAAATAAGGCATAAACTGATATGCAGATGCAGAGTCCAGACATCAGAATATTTAATAAAACCCTGACATCCCAGTCTTTTGCACAGAGGTGTCACTTTATTTTATCTGCCATATAACAACTGAAAGAGTGATATTGAATAGGGTGCGGCCAGGAGCTCACATTCAGTATCTAAGCTGAAGAGCAGGCTGTAAGTATATAGAACACCCATAGATCAATTAAAAACCTCAGTAGATAGCCAGTAAATCACTTTACTGCTGATATTTATCACTGCATTGGATCTAAAACTCTTAACTCTCTTTTGTCTCTATTGCCACAACCACACTGTAGATACAAAATGGGAATTTGTGCAAATGGGCATCATTTCCCCAGGACAATTAAATTACGGTGGCAGTACCATCTGAAAAGTCATAGGCATGTCATAGTTATGTGTTGCACATCCTAACTGTTGGCTTTAGGGATAGTAGTGGGTACCCTTCTGAATGGAAAGGGAAAGAAAGAAATGCACTGAGAGCCAAATGTAAATCAGAAAGCCCTGCTGCATTTCATCAGTCTGCCACCTAAACCAACACTAGTCTATAACAAAAAAAGACAGACATGTTCACAGTTAAGTCTTCTTACTAGGCTGATCTGAGGGAGATTGAGACAGACAGACAAGGAAGGATACAAAGGGTTCACAGGCTAATTTTACAGGCTACAGCCACTGCACCCGTCTTATTAGGCAAGGTTGCACAGGAAAGAGAAAAGCAATAAATCTATATGAGTTTTCTTGCCCGAAAGAAACTACTGCCATGAAACAGAAGTGCAAGAATAAGGTCCTAGCAAAAAATCGTACTGACTGATACACCTTTCACTATGCACTCAATTAAAATTAAATTTATATAAACAACAGGTCTCAACTATTAATGTGGCTGGCCTTTTGCCCACACCTACTTCAAACAACTCTTAACTCTATGAACCCAGTGGGCGGGCAAAAGTACGCAAGCCAAAATTAAACGCCTTGAGCCTTTTTTCTTTCTTGCAGAACCGCTATGGATGATTTATTATTATTAGTGAGTGGATATTTGCCATCCATTTTGAAATTAAAAATCCCTTGGAGGCTCTGCAGCCCCCTCCATTACATTACCAGCATATGCAGGTCGCAAAGGTACATCTGGGAAAAGATTTGGGTTCCGTCAGTCAAAAATTCTATTTTCCTCCCAAGCACTAAAAAGTCTCTAAGTGTATAATTTGAAACATCCTTAAATTCCCCAGCATATTTAAGCACCATGCTAATAGGATAGAAAAGTATTAAAGCATACAGTTTAATCCCAGTGCTCTTATGCTTTGGTCTCTTGGTGGCAGCTGGGGCTCGGAGCAAGAGAGAAGTGTTAAGCCCAGGCTCCGTTTGTGAGTGGTGAGGAAGGGACGAGCGTCTTCCTTGGAGAGAGTCACAACTGAGAATTCAGAGCAGCATTCTCCATCCCTCCAATTTCACTTTAGTTTAATGTCTCCAATTTCTACAGGGTTAGGTTTGAGTAGGCACAGAATCTGGCCTCTTGTCTTAGCTTGGATAAACAGGGGAGATAGATAGGCTACTTCTCTGTGTGTCACATCCAGGGCTCAGCTCACTCTTCTGTGAAGTCACTGACAGAAATGAAGGGTAATAGCAATGCTGAGGAGAAACAGAAGAAAACTGAATCCAAAAAGAAGAAAATGGATGGGCAGACTGACACAACTAAACCATATTCAAGTTCAGTATCCTGAGACCCTCTCTTAAGAAAGTATGTGCCCTTCTGATTACCCCATCGGCCTGTCGTGATAAACCTTGTGCAGATAAGGTGTGTTGTACCTTCATGTTAGGAAATAATATATACCGAAAGGCTTCCTAAACTCTTCAGAGTTCTGATCCTGTGTGTGAGCCATGTCTACGAAGTAACCATAGACATGTTTACGAACAAACATATATTTTATAGGTGGAATTAAAAATGGATTTTAAGACAGCTACAGAAACACTTTCTTTGACAGTCACGGGAGTGCAAATGTCCTGTCCCAGGTTTCCAGCGATGCAGACATTATGATAGGGGCTTTGTGTGGCTCAGAGGTGAAATTTGCAGCATGCCAGGCTGAGGGCACATTTCTCCTCTTGCTTTGGATGCCAGTTCCAGCCTTCTGTTGCGGTTACCTGGTGGGGATTTGCCCTAAAGCACTGCACGCAGCTATTACTCTCTGCAAAGCAGATCAGCTCCTCTCCTTGAGATAACTTTGTACCTGGCCTAGGGGGTCAGAATCGTAAAACTTGCATAACCTGGATTTCCCACAAGGCAGCCATAGATCAACCAGACAGCATATCTAAGGGGCTGCTAATTGAGAGGACAAATCTTTGTTGGGATTAATTAGTCCACCTCAGCCTGCAATGACGCAGGTCCCATCAGCAGGGAACATGAACGTGTACATGCCTCATAATTTTATTCAGACAGCTTTGTTCCTTACAGTACTTGTCAAATCTTAAATAATTAGGGTAAACTGCTTTTACCTGATAGAACTTGTTAAAACTTAAATAATTAGAAGGAAAAAGCACAGAACCAGGGTTTTTTTCCATGCTGTTGGTTCCAGTTGTAGCCTACATCTACATTTTTGCCCAGTGCATTAAATGTGACCAAATAAAAGCCCATGGTGATGTATCTGCTTCTACCTCTTCAAAAAAGAAGTCGAGCACAGACAACAGGTCTTCAGAGCTTGAGGGATTTAAACACAATCTATGCTACCCAACTTTTAATGGCTGGATATGCCACAACTCATTGTAGTTTCAAATACAAACTTAAAAGAAGCTCAGCTAAGGAAGGACTTAGTTGAAGGACTTTTCTATCTTGGTCAGAACAAAGTCTGGCCTATCCTTTCTCCATTTTTTTTAAGCCCATGAAATTTTGTGCATCTATCCTTTTCCCCAAAGGAAATAATTCAATGTTTAGTTATCTATCAAACAACAGCTGAGCTGCTGTGTACAGAAACCTTAGTATGATAAACCTGTTCACATCAAGAGTAGAGGAAAATAAATTGTATTAAAGAGCAGGTTGTAGATGCACTTTTTCAAAGACTGTTTGCAAATAATCACTTACTAATGCATTTTAAAGTTAATAAAGGCAGATAAATTATTTTTCCATTTTCCTTATCCTTCAATTAAAAGTTTAAAAAATAAGGTGAAAAGACATATGACAGGCATCACAGACACCATCCTAAAAATGAAATAAATAAGGTTTCTCTTCACATATAAAACAAAGGTAAAACAAGCAGCCCTGATCTTCAAAGAGGATGAATTCCACTATTTGCATGTCAGCAAACTTCAAAAGATTTGAGCAAGTTAAAAGCAAATTAAGAAAATGGAGAAGACCAGCCACAATTAAGTGTGAGCAGCGGGCTGCAAGGGAGACTTCATTTAAGTTGATGTTTGCTCATAAATGGACTTTAAAGTGAAAATCCTTCTCAAAGCACACACCCGAGTAACGACTCTGTGGCCCATGGGAATTGCAGGGTCTGGGTGCCAGAAATGTTTCTTACCTCCTGAGGGCCAGCAACGAGTTTAGTCCATGGATGCTGTATGAAAATGAGCTGCAGAATTGCAGTGACTCCCATGGATCCCCAAATCACCCTCTCAGCTCCTCCTCTGTCTCAGGATTTTTAAGGTCTAAAACCTAACACATCGAGTATGAAATATTAAGGGGCCAGTTGTAAATCTACCTGTGTAGCTAAATAGGCAAATAAAGTACCAGAAAGATCCACAGGAGGTAAATTTGTCCGAACTGCAGCCTTCTGCTTGGAGGGACAGGGAGAAGGTAGAGCTTTGCTGGGAAAGAGGAGTTGGGATGGGTTTCCCCGGGAAATAACTGAGTAACTGAGAAGTGACTATAATTTGATCTCTGCTCTGCTTCTGGGGAAAAGTAAATACACACTGCCCTTTACTCACAGCCGAATACAGACTGCCCCTCAATGCAGAGCCCTGGGAGAACAGTCCAGGTGCAGACTAATGAGTAGCAAACACGAAATCTAGGGCTTCGCAAGACTATTGACATAAATACCTAGATGAAGCACACCTTATCCAACAGTAATTAACAGATAGGGAACACTATAAGTGAATGCATTAATACTCTGCCTGATCTAATAGAGTATAAAGGATGCATGTGGGTGCCTGCACATGTGGGTGGGTGGGTGAACGAGAGGATGGAAATGTTTCTAAGGATTCACACGTTTCCAAGATCCAGGGTTGTTCCACACTCCTATTACCAGCTGTACAGTAGAACAGCCACATATTCAGCAAAATCAATGCAATCAGCTAGGCAGTGAGATCTGATCATCTGGGAATTCTGAGTGAAGATTACCCACAGCAGCATAAAGGGCTGGTGCCCAACCAGGCAACCCCCAAAGTATAAGCAAAAAAAAACCCCATAGAAGCATTAGAGGCTTCCCAACAAGGCATCAACAGGAGAGGATGAATGAGAAAAAAAAAAAAGTTGTGTGCTTTAAACCGAAGTTTAAAAGTGCTGTTTAAAATTTCCATCAGCAACAGAAACAAAAGGCTCATGCAAGCTTTGTGTTGCCATAGGTATTTCTTTTAAATTTCTACCGGTTGTAACTGGTAATATCCATTGCATTCTTTTCACTGTCTATCAGTTCTGTCCATGCTTGCCATTAGTATAAAGTATATTTTCATAACATTTAATTTCAAGACATCAGTCAGTTTCCTCAACAGATATTTTGAATCTAGTGGGTTTGGCAATAACAACCTGAAAAATTTATATTCTGAAGTGCGAGCTTCACTGCAAGGATCATTAGCAAGTTCTATTATTTTGCAACTGCTGCTTATGGAACCTTAATTCACAAATGTGTGAATCTACTTCAGTTTGATGAAGCAACCAACAGCTTGATTGTCTAGCTAAATTATTTTCAGTCTTCCCTGTTTTCACCAAAAATACCTGTAAGACTACAAATACTCAGTGATAACCTTAAGGCTAGAACTTCTGACGCTTCTTTTTCCAGTCCAAGGGAATGCAGAGACCCCAAAGTGGAAAGTATATTGGAGATAGTTAACCAAAATTTTCCAAAGTCATTTTTGAAATTTAAAGTTCTTCAACCATGTCTAGTAACTGCTGAACTCATTCTGCTGTCTGTGAGGTTCATTTCTATTGCAATCTTTAAGCCGCCTTTACTGAAATAAGAGATAAAACCTTCAGCCATACTCCAACAGATGGAAGTGCTTAAAGGTAGTAACTATCTTCTTTCCTGAAAAAAAATCAAACTGAAACTAGAAGAAAACTGAATCAAAAAAAAACTCCCAAAGTTTGAGAATTATAATCACAAAAATTACCAACAAAATCAAATCAAGGAAGCAAAGTACTTCCCTAACATGCAAAAAGCAGCGTCACTATTAAACATTCTTAACATGCCACCTTGCACCTCAGTTTTGCAAAAAAAAAAAGACACCAAAATGTCAACTTTTAAATTAATTCTATATTTTTGAAGTCAGATCACCCATGGGAAATTTGTGATCACAAAAAATCGAGCTTAAGAAAGATAACCTGCTGAAGGTGGCCTGAAGATTTGCAAGGGGCACAAACCCAGTGGCATCTGCCTCAGCAGGCTGTTGCACCTCTCCTTCCCCTGGTGCACCACTTCTGTTAGGAAACAGGCATGAAATACAATTTTCTCCTTCCATGTGGTGAACATAACATAATCTGGAGAGGGGTAGGACTGATAACTCTTGTCAAATTTCTAAATGGGATAGTATAAATGCAGAGGTCATCTTTATATGCAGAAATATATAAACTTTAGGTGTGTTTGTTGAAAATCTGTGAGTCAATTCCAAAGAGGTAAATGTCACCATTACCAGTTAATTAACTTTGTGTATTTGTTATTATTACTGATATGGACCATTATATAGATATAGATGATATTTGTTATCTCACAAACATCCACTGGCATGTATCAAGAGATGAGGTTGACAAGAGGATGGGAGAGTCACAATCAGCGTTAATTAACCCTGCAGAATGTCTCCTGCCAGGTGGCTGCTGACTTGACATGATGGAAGACAGCTTAGATGGTGCGTGTGGTGTTTTTTCCCAAACACAACCTGGGTCCAGAGCCACCACAGAACAGAGCTTCAGCATGTGATTCTCTCTCTTTCTAGCAAAGCCAAGGGTTCAGACATACAGGGTTTGTGAGAACAAAAAACAACTGTCAACGAACATAGTCTATAAAAATGTGTTAAATCTAATGTAGTCGCAAAGCATTGTGTTATGTGGGAAGAACTGAGAAATGTAATAACAAGTGCTAAAAAGAAGATATAATAGATCTAATTTGCAGCACCACATACCTAATCTTACTTGTAATCATAGATTAAAGTCAGAGGGTTTCCATCACTTACAGATACACGTAGTAACATTGAAAGCAAGCAAGGTTGAAGAGGAAGGATGGTTTTCTACTTGACAAAAGCACTAGAATAAGTTCAAGAGCTCTAGGATAAATTCCCATTTCTGCTGTTGGCTCCCTGTGTACGTCACCGAGTATTACTCTAACACTTTGACTCTGTTGTTGATGTATATTGAGTACTTTCCAGTACAGACACTATCTTTATGCTTATACAGAAAATCTCACAGAAGTGGGCCTTAGCTTCATTTAAAAACAACACAACGCTATGAACAAATATGTAGAAAAATACTTTTGTTTTTATATAATATCTATTTTTATAGTCTTTTGTATATGTTTCCCATTCACTTTGAAAGTCACTCACAATGAAAATGAAACCCTAGCAAGACCACCCCGAAAGATCGCACGGTATGTACCCATGACAAACATTCAGGGATTCCCGCTTTTAGTACTTCTCCTGTCGGTATTGGTCTGCCCTTGCCCCTGCCTTTCCACGTTCCACTCCCATGCTATTTAAATTGAAATCTAACCACTACTCCCTGCTTTTAGTTCTCCTTTCTCCACCTCCACTCAACTCCTCCAAACCATTGTTGGAGCTACCAGGCAAAAGCCTCTATGAACAGAATCCTTCAGCCTCCCTGAAGTTCCTTGGTATTTTTTTTCTTGTAGAGCCAGAAACCATCAGTTTTGACCTGCTCTTGACTCTGCAAAAAAAAAGTTTGGGTTTCTTTTTCCCTACCTCAGCCAATTTTCATGGTTAGGTAAAACATTCAGAAGCTTTAATGCAGCTCATATCGTCTTGCTAAGTTTCACATTTGCAGAGGGACTATCTGGATTTTGTCAGAGAAATTAAGAATTGAGTGAGTGAAAAATGTTACAAAACCAAATTACTTAAGTGTGTATTTATCCAACTAAGCTGTAAAAGTGTTTACATTTGCCTCTGCATTATATGAAAGTGGGCAAGACTCCCCCAGTATTCAGATGTTTAAGTAGCTTATGTATTCTCTCTTTTACAGAAATTCTATGTTTGAGCTTAGATACTTTTGCCAGAGGAAGTTTTATCAAGACAAATATGTTTTTGTGAAAAGTTTCAATCCTAATGAACTGATATTTTCTGACAAAAAACGTGCCCCAAACCTCTGAACTATCTCTACGTACAGCCTCATGGTACTCAGGCAACTACTGCCTCAGGCTCTTTAATTGTATACATTTTCATCAAACCCTGATGTCCCTTGTGGATTTGTGCAGTTTCTGAGGTGTAGCTAATACATTTCCTGTGTATTTCTGTTTGTTGATTTCCTGAGAAATCATTTCACAGCTTTATATGTTCTTTTTCTTCTTATTCCTGATGTATTTTGACATTCATAGAATTACAGCTTTAACCAAAACACTTCAAGCTGGAGAAGTTTAGCAGTAAAGGAACTGAAGTCAAAATATTATGCTTGGAGGCTAGCAGGCAGAATCAGGGCAGCAGCTATTCAGTCATTCAAGTTAAATAAGGGGCTCATTACTTGCCTCTGTGACATGTATCCAAACGCCAAATTTCATAACCATGATTTAAAGGATCAAAGACTAGATTATTCACATATTATTTAAGGTTTTATTTTTAAGTAGCACTTTAAAGTCAAGATCAAATTCCTGTTGTGTGATGCTCATCATGACATGTGCTGACATGTGTCAGCTTACTGACACAGTGGCCACCCCAAACACCTTCCCACAAAAGCGATTTCTCCTGCCCTACAGTTTGTCTGCCTGTGGCTGACAGACTTCCAGGGAGACCGAGCACAATCCTGGAAAACTGTTCAAAAAATTATCATCTAGAAGGATGACTGGGAAAACAGAAATCATGCCTCACAAATCTTGTCTGTAGATACTTCAGAAATTATAAACAAACCAGACAACCTGGTGCTGTGTTTGCTTTGCAAAAAAAAAAAGACTATATTCAGCTGAAAAGAGCTGCACTTATTTAGTAAGCATATGGGTGCTGAAATATGATGAATGTCTCCATACATTTACCTTGGGAGGCAAATAACAACGAAGAAGAAGAGCTACCTAAGACCATAGCTGGCACAAGAAAAAGCAAGTAGAAATGTGACATGAGCATGTTTAGAAATGGAGAAAATTTGATAAGGTTTCTAATTAATTAATGTTACATTAAGTACATTGTTGGTTTAATACTATGTAATTATATTTCCCCTTGAGGGAGAGAATATATCTGCAGGATTTTGATATTCAAACTAAATTTCTTACTCAGATGTCTGTTTATTGTTCCTGTTACTCATGCTTGAGCATTTTTAATAATTTCTTCTTCTGAAAAATTAAAAAATATTTTCATATTTTTAGGTGTGCCCTCAGCTTGCCTTAAGCTGCATATGGGTGTCCTGAGGTGTTTTCACTAAAGTATGCCAAAATACTCGCAAGAAAACTCACCTCAAGGACTCTTTAAAAAAGACAACAATGAAGATAAATTTAATCATTCGTTATTTTTAAATTGAAAATATAGTTTGACTCACAGAATTGTACTAAATAGTTATAAGGAAAAAGGTGTGAATCTGGATTTTCTGCACTCAAGCACCAAATTTTAGATCTTATTGCCAGACACCTGATGGCATATATGGTGTCTTGGCTTTGGTAAGCATTGGACAAGGACTGATCCAAGATATAGAAAAGACCTCAGTTTATAGGCAATTCAAAGCTCTTCACAACTTTTCTGTCTCAATGTTTCATAAAAATCTGACAAAATATTGACTTTTCTGCTTACGCTCTCCATATTAAGAATTTATGTGAGTTTCTCTTTTAAATAAAATAGTGTGTGATACAGTTTGACAGTGACAAATAAAAGGGGTAAAGGTGTGTATATTTTCTTTGAATGTTTTCCCAAGGCAGTAGCCAGCACTGCAATGCTAAGATTTAAGCCCTGATTCAATCTGCTTGGAGAAAAATGATCCAGTTAATGTTCTGAAGAAGTTCATCCACAATATAAGAAATATAGGATATGGAAGACATGGAAGACTTGCTAGCACGATAATCAAAATCTGCATGTGGGTAGGTAATGTTGTTCCAGCTGTCAGTTTAATTCACCCAAACTTCATACGTTGCATGTTACAGGGATAAACATATACATATGGCTATATTATATTAACATCTTAAACCCTGGTCCCATTGTGCTGGGCACTGACAAACACCTACTGAATAAACAGTTTCTTTCTCTCTAAGTTAAAAAGAAAAACAAAAGTTTATAGAGGAAATAGACTTGTTGACTTGCTTGGTATCATCTACCATGTCAGAAACAGTGAAAATTAAAATTTTGTCTACCCAAATCTAATCTTCATCCAAGTTATGGTGTAAACAAGACATAATTTGCATGATGCCTGGGTAGAAACTGCTACAAATGGGCATAACAGCATTTTTCCCAGGCTTTGATTATTGTTTTTAATTTAAGGGAAAAAAATTTGAATGGAAAGTTAAATTCTTCCAAATTTTATGAGCTGAAAATTGAAAATGGTGTCCCTTGTGTCAGTAGAAACTCTTTATTCAATACAGAGGAAATTATTAACTTCTATATTTGTTATGCTACTCTTCCTGTTTTTATATCAAGAAACAAAAATTTATTTTCAATGGAGAAAAAAACAAGACTACATTTTCACTCATAAATTAAAAATGTCCAGGGCCATTCCTTGTCTTTAACACCATCTATCACAGGCTGGACTCTATCCACGTACCATAAGTACCTTTAGCCTCCAAAACCAGAGTAACCACATGCAAACTGCCTGGTGCCAAAGCGCCCTGATATGTGCCAGCTACCAAACTGTCCTGTCTGAGAGTGCAAAAAACATGAGCAAAAATCACATCGTACAAGTTTAACAGGTAATAGATTTCCAGTGGTCAGGGACATTCCTTAGTCCTTCTGAATTTACAAATATGACTGCTGCCAGAATTTTCCAAAGAATTAAAAAATTCACATTTTTTTCAGTTTTGAAAGTCAAGAAAATTGGTTAATATATCAAAACTAACAATAGCTGTCATTAAAAAATTGATATGAATAACACAACTTTTTAAAACAAAATTTGTCCAAAAGTCTTCAACAGCTCTACCAAGGAGACAGAAGGCAGAGACAGAGCACACAGTTTCTCCAAAAGTCCCATGACAAGTCTGTGACAGAGCCAAAATTTCAGAACCAGTCTCCTGGATTCTGTTCCAATGGTTTCATGACAAATCTTCCTCAGGAGGAAAAATAGATAAAGAAAATGCTGAAACACACAGATTGGCCTGGCATCTTTCAGTATTGAAATAGTAAAAGCATTTTGTTTTGTAGTGTGAGGCAGGGTGGGCAATAGGCCTAGATTTTCAACAACTGTGAGAACAGGAGTCTTTATGTATTTTGTGTTAGGGAAACTTATGACTTTGCAATCAGGACAGCTTGTGGTACGTGGCTGAAATGTAATCAGTTTTCAGTGTGCAGAGAGTCCCAGAATAACTTTCTAACAGCAGTATTAGAAAAAAGACATTCCTCTTTCCCTAGGCTGTTTGTACCTCTAACATACAATTTTGTCATTAGTGAAGTGTGATGAAAATTAAGTCACTTGTAGAGCCCAGTATGCTCAGTCAATCAACCATTAATTTTCTTTTTCTTTGTTACTAACTCAGGGCTTTACTCAGCAATAAATTGGCTGTAGAATTCAAGCTGCTAAAAGCTTTTCAAGAGTCTTTAGCATTGCAACCACGCTGCCTTCACCAGAGCTCTAATCTATAAATCTGAGGAGAGAGGAAGGTCATGCTAAGAAAGATTTCAAAGCCATAACCCAAGCTCATGCCTCAAAACATGTCTTCTACAGCCATATGGATGGTTGACATTGCAGGCAGGCAGTTTTTTAGCTAATAGCGATATCACAAGCACTTAAGGAAGGATACAGAAGAGGACCTGCTAGCCTCTTATTTTTCTTCTATCCATTAATATTTGCAACTTCTCTACTTTGGTAGCACAGCTGGCTGATAGAGTTCAGAGGTGGGTTTGTGCAGAGACTACTGATAGGAATGGATGTATCAGGACAACCTGGTGGATTTTCCTGGCCCAGTAGCCTACAAAGGCAGTCAAAATCAGATAACTAGGGATGAATAAAGAAAGCCAACAGCCATACTTCCTTAATACAGGCCCTCAGCCATGCTGTAGTCATTGTTTATAGGCTACTTACATTTAATTATGGGTTTAGGAACTCCTTCTATGGATTTCCCCCACCACACACCCCTCTTCTCGTCAAAGCCCTGAAATCAGAACAACTGCCTGGGCTTTTTCAGCCAGACATCTCAAGCTAACCAAGTTGGTGCACCATCCTTTTTGCTCTAGGCAGTTCTTCATGACTGTTATTCACATCTACTTGAAGAAAACAGAATACACTGTAAGCAGTTGGTGATGGAAATTCCTCAGATTACACCCAAATTTGTTTGGAAAAGCATGGAACAAAGAATGCAGCATATGGTGCATGGGAAGGGACTCTCAGTGAACCTTTCATGGGTTTCTTTCCCTAGACCAGCTATTCATATTTCACCATTGAACAGTTCTGGTCTCTTGAGATTTAGAAGACAAGCAGAGTACCAAGCTAAAAGAAAAGGAAAGCAAAGCTGACATAGCTTGCTTGCTTGCTTATCTGTGAAGCTGAGATCAAGGAGAGAAGTCAGACACTCCACTTCTGAAAATCCAGAGCCACAATATAACTTCTCTTGTGCTTGCTGCTCATGTTGCTAGAGGCACTGGGTACCGTCGTACCATCCCAGTGAGTCTAACCTCCTGGTGGATTAGGAAGATCACAGTGCACAGTACAGAGAACAGCCCTGCCGCTCGTTGCATTACTAAGGGGATAGCAAGGCAAGCGGCTGTAGTTTCCTTACTATAAAGAGTGAATACATTGACATTTTTTCTAGGCTGAAATCTTGAAAGTTGAATCAAAATGTAGTCAGACTCTCAGGATCTCCCCAGTCAGACATGGCCAAGTGCAATAATGATCCCAGAGTACCTTCCAATACGCTGGGTATTCAGTGTACCTCCACCTCTCTCCTATCCAGACCATTCCCTGCCCACTCCCAGCAAAAGGATGCTCCTTATGGGTACCTCTTGACAACCTGGCACAAAATATTGCCTTTCTGGCACAACAGTGATTTGCTCTGTCCCCGGCCTTTGCAGGTACAGCACTTCACATCTCCCTGAAATGTTCTTTTCGATGTCAGTCTGAAGTCCAGCCTGTTTGCAACTGTCAGTGCCTGTCTCATAGCAAAATTGTGCCATCTGAATCGCATTACTCACTCCGTAACGGGGGTGGGGGGAAATATTTTTAAATGAGTGGGAGGAGATGGGAGCGCGAAGGGGTTGCAACGCCTTGCGGACACTGCCCAGATGTTGCATGAGCTGCCACATGGGGCTCATTTTATACCCTCAAGATGCCATATCACACTCGTTGCTGTGCCCCGTTCACCTTTCTTCCATTTCAACCACAACCATTCCATTTCTGTTTGTGACAGTGAAACTGGCCCTTCCTTGCTTCACAGTCTCTCTTGACAGTGTAGCTTACTCATTGCTTTAGAGCTAAAATTGGATTTGTGCAGCTCTTGGGAGCTGTGTCTTCCTATATCTAACAGAAAACATCACAGAAACTGCTCAAAAGCAACAATAAGAGGAAGCAAATAATTATGAGAGTTGATTAAAATATTCTGTATTTAAGAATCTTAAAAATTTCCAGCTATGTTCCCCATTATTTCCCTATAGAGGATAATTAGTGTCTTTATCTGGATTTCTCTTCTGCTATGCCATTCTACTGACTGCAACAAAATTATTTACCTATTTTAGAACAGTGTAATGCCTTGTTTCCTAAAACACAGGATACCTCACATGGCCTATTTCCAAATACAGTGAAAATAAGCATTTCTTGCATTGTATATATTTTTAGGCTAATCAATCACAAACTTTAAGCTGAATCATCTTGCTTGAAGGAAACCCTTTAAAGCCTCCTAAAAGCCTTGTTTTGTTCTTTTCTGGATTGCCTGGATTCGGCTAAAAAGCTTTGCAGGGTAAACTGGCGATAGAAGTATTTCTTGACGCAGCCAGCTTATGGGACACAGTGCAGCAGAGGTGCCAATGAGACCAATGGGGTAAGATTTTTCAATAGGAACAAGTTATTTCATCTAATTACTGAAAACAAATGTCTAGCTCAGTTGTTGTGTTTGTGCATAAATAACAACAGTATATGTAATTTATAATAGCAGACTTAAGGAAAAAAGCCAAAAATCTATTTAATAAGATTTGCAAAAAGACTTTTCCCATGCACAGGTTTTTTTCCTCAACAATTTTTTGCCAATGGTTTCTTAGCTCTTAGGAAAAAAAAATGGCAATTGATCAGTACTTCAGACACAGGGCAAGACAAGGACTATTCAGTTGTGAGAATAATAAAAAAAAAGAACTCTGGCAGATGTTATTCCCACTTGTATTTCCTGACTCTAAATGCAGTGGGCTCTCTTGACTGGGATCTGCTCATAATTCTTTTTCATAAAAATAAGCAACTGATAGAAAATTAAATTAAAATTTTCAGTGACATTTATTTGTTTGATCATACCTCTTTTTTAAATTAAAAATTCAAAAGCCATTGGAAAGTTTAAGAAGTTACTTTACAATAGTGAAACAAAATCACATTCTCTCACTTCATACAGAAGTTTTTCCCTGCCTGCTTAAGTAAAATTCAATTTTGTTTAAAAATATTCAAAATTTTCATGTCACATTTTGAAGTGTTCAAAATATTTTCCTTTTTCTTGAAACGTTTCATACTTTCCAGTAATTTCCATCAACACGTTGTCTTCATGGTCACTGTCAGGAAAGTGAATCAGAACAAGCTACAGCAGAAATTTTCTATGCAATGCTCATATCTACTCCTGCTCCAGTTGTGACTATGGTACTTTTGAAGCAGAATTTCCACACAAGGGTCTAGTGAAGTTTGACTAATTGACTTTTAGGGTGCATTCATTTCAAGTTTCCTGGGTTTACTCCCATGGATAAGCTCTGTTTCTGTATCTCTCACTTTCTACTCCAACTTGCTTTGTAACATCACACGTTATTAAATAGCTAGTATAAAGCCTTCTTAAAATCACAATGAATAACTCTAATAGCAGAGATGTCAAGTAAATATAGTAACTGATGTGAAGTTTCTAACTCATGGGGGAATTGTGATGCTTAATTAGTTAACTTTTCTAGATCTCAGGTAAAAGAGGTTAATAAATTTACTAGTTGATCTCCCAAGGTCCCTTCCAACCCTTGTGATTCTGTAATTCAAAGCAGTATTATTCCTACCTTTTCCAAAATATATTATCCCTATTAATTTCAAAGAGAAATTAGTATGGTTATAGTGCTCACATTTCAGTTACATTTCTTTTTTCTTTTTTTTTATTTTTCAGTAAACGGCAAATCCCCTGATACTGCAATCAGAGCTACCAGCCAAGCATTCATACACCAGCAAACCTAGACATGCATAAAGTGGAAAGACAAGAGTGAAAGAATCATTTCAGTTCCCAGCTTTCAAGGACATTATAAACAGAATATAAAAACAGGGAAAACACGTATTTGCCTTTCCCTTTGTAGTACACAGTTAAAAGGAATTTACACACTTCACCTATTGTCCAGCTGAGCCATAGTTAGAACTTTTCCCTTTTTTCAGTAAGAGCCTCTTCTGCTTGAAAATACTGATCACTGAGGAATGGAGCATCACTAAACAGTTACCCTCCCTTTACTCAATTGCTCTCTGTTTTTCTTTTCTTTCTTTTCCCCTGAGAAAGACAACATGCAAAACCATCACAGGGAAGCTGCTGCAGCAGAAACAATAAACAAGGTCACTCTTCTCTCTGTAGACAGGCCTTCTCCATGGAGGAAAGAAGTGCACTGGCTAGTGGAGCAGCTGCTCAGACACTTCAGGGAAGAAGTGGCACCCTGTAACATCCCATCGTGTATCAGTAAGATTGTTTTTCTTAACATCCAGCATAGGAAGGTGATACCAAGTTCCACCCAAGAATTAAATTTACCTACAGAGAGTACAAGAGCGGCCCTACTGCCATGATGGAGGAGCCTGAGGATACGGAGACCTTTACTGGGATCAAGAACAAATATAGTCCAAATTCAGATCACAATTTTTACTGGACTCTATGAACAAACTTGCCTGATGTTGCTGGAGTGAATTCCAGTTTCTAACATAGTACAAGGAAATCAGAACTAGGCATTCGCAGTGAAATGAGATTCCTAATGCTACAGACGTCAGGAGAGATTCCCAAAATGATAATCTAACTTTTTGTGATTTCACTGTGAAGAAATTCATAGCAAATTAGTATAGAGCAGTTAAACTTCAAAAAAAATATGCAATTGAAACTTTTTACCTGAACCTGACTGCAAAAGAACAGAAATGCTTTTTTCTGTTTGAGAGACTGAATTATATCTTTATATTAACAAAAAAGCTCCAAATTACTGCTAAAACACACAGTGTAAAAGAAGACAGCGTTTGAAATTAAATTGTTTATTCTAATGTCACTGTTACATATGAAATCAGTTTGTTAACACAATTGATGTTAAATTGAAAGGATAACATCTAATTATTGAAACAATATTTTGATGCCCTAACATTATCTGAATCGACCTGCAAAATACAGACATTGCTAAGTACAGCAGCTTGTAATCAGAGATTGCTTTCAATTTGGAAGTGACTGGAGAAGGCAATTTTTCTGCCAAAACAGAAAATGCAGATTTAAGTCAAACAAAGCTTTTGATAAATATGTCTTGACTTGACTCTGTTATTTTGACTGATGCATAAAATAGCTCCAATTTAATTTAAAAGAAACTTTTTTTTTAAGATTATATTGCACTTTAAAATCTAACTATATTAAGAAACGTTTTCAAGACATCAGATAAGAAACATACTGTGTATTAAACTAAACATTCTCTTTGCCTCCAAACTATACTTAAAAACATTTTTTAAATCATTAGCAGACTAAAAATCAGTTTATTTTTCCACAGCTGTAAATGAGTTGAGCACATCTCTAAACATAAACGGCAGTATTAGTTATTCAAGGAGCCCAAGAGAGCTCTACAACTTCAGTATAATTTCTTCAAAACAGATCAGAAAAAGTAACTGAGTATTCAACCTACTGTGATGAATTAGCGTCAGAGCAAACCCATAACAAGCAGATGGTAGAACATGAAGCCACCTTCCTACAGTGCCACTGCAACTAGCGTGGGACTCCTCCGCTCAGGCTACACCCAACTCACCCTGCTGGGGATTTCTTGGAACACAGGTAGATTTCACTGTATTACGCTGCTTTGCCTTTTAAACTTTCTCCTTTCAAGGTTGTCAGATAATTTCTAGATTCTCCTCAGCCAGCCAGAATAATATCACCCCTCTGTGTATTCATACCAAGACAGGTCAAGAGCAACTGTCAGACTACCCAGACTTAAGACCAGATGTCAGACTTATTTATGCTGTTTAAATTCAGACTAAAGCTACTCACTTCAGTGCATCACTCCAGTTTCATTTTGGTGTGGAATTATATTATCTCATTTTCATCCTGTGCTATACTATCATCCATAAGACTTTCCAAGCTTGAATTTTTTACAATGGAAACAAATTCTTTTCTGTTATTTACCCAAAAGAAGAAAGAAAGAAATGAAATGTTAAGAGACAATTTACGGATCCAGATTATTTGGTTATGTCTTTCTGGATACACAAATTCATCTGAGGAAACAAATACATATAATAACGCCACTTCAAATTTTGGTTCAGAAGGGATATTTTGTTGTTTAGATGAGTCATTATGTCATATCGCATTATCAAGTGGCACAACCCTGTGTTCTTAATTCACAAAAGCCTGTCTCCTTGTTCAAAACCAGAAGTGGCATAAACCCATTTATAATTTACGTAAGTTGCTGGCAGTTCCTAAAATGGCTTTCCTGCAGAATAATCGGATAGACCAGTGGGGTAAGGAACATGATAAGTGACTGCACAATATAAGGCATAATGAATAGCTGCTCTGTCCCTGGCAGGAGCCTACAGTGCCAGAGAACCCTGTCATGCAATGTCTTTTATTGCAAGCCATAAATTAAAAGAGATCTTTATTGTGAAAGCTTCTGTCACTACAAGGAGGGAGAACAGTATATGCCACATTTCTTTCCAGGATTGCAAATCAAGGCCAAAATCTCTCCTAATGTAAATTATGTCAATCCGTTCAACTCAGCTGAGTTTTACCCACATTTATCAACAGAAAAAAGTCATAAGCTGCTTCTGTTTTAATTTAATTGAAATATCGATTCTTCAAAATTGTTACGTTAAATAGCATTTTAGTTACCAGTGCCTCCCTGTAAAAGACAATCTGGCACAAAAAGCTGATTCTTTGTATAAGTCAATGGGAGCAGACAGGAGGGTAGGGAGATGAAAAAAAATGCTGTTTGAATTTATACGGGCAGAGAAGTATCTATCTTCTAGTGTAATTGCCTCAGATGATCAGCAGAAATTACAACGATCAATTACAGCCAACACAAAGAGAAATCTAGCAACAGCTCCAAAATAAAACGTTACTTATTTTACTAATCTTTCTCTTTCACCACTCATAATTTAAGGGGAATCAAAGACCTAAGTTAAGCTTATCTTAGGTGGAAATAGAAGCAAGTTCCCAGTGCATCTTTTCAGAATTCTAGAGGTGCTCATCAGAACAGCCAAATTCTTAGTCATCTTTACAGAAGTGAGACCAACATTGTGCAATGACTAATTTTCCATATATTTTGGCTGACTCTCTGCTGCTTTCCTGTCAAATTACTTTAGTTCAAAAGCATATTCAAACACATACACTAAATATTTATGGCCACATGCATGTATTCAGGAGGAGAGGGGAATTCACCAAATTCCACTCAGGACTGAATCCCCTTGCCTAGTCTGTCCTTGTTTTGCCCTGTTCCAGGAACCATTAACACCTCTCAGGTTTATTCCTTTCAGCCCAAACTATGCCCCAGACTGTGTTTCTGTTTAGTACCGTACACTCTGCTACCACCCTGGCCAGTCCTATAAACCGCAGAGCCCTGTCGCCACTGATGCTCAGTGTTCTTTAACTCAACACCAAGGATAGCTGTATCAGTGGCTCACCTGTGTTCAATAAAAACTATTGGAAAAACAGGCCCTAGAGGATTATTAGTATTTTGAAAAGTTGTATTTGTGAGGTGGGAGGAATGCAAACAAGCATGGGCAACAGAGCATTGCTCGTGAAATCATTGGGTCCACGTGGATGGAAGCCTGCAGACAGGCGTGTGTTTCTGTTGCAGTGAACTGACTGAGCATGAGTCAGTGCTACTCTGGAATCTGTGCAAGCATCTTAGCAAGGTGTGCACCAGAACTAAGGTATCTTGCCTTTCAGCAGTGCTAAAAACCTTCAAGGACTGGAACTGGCTTGTACTTAGCCAATTCAGATCACAACACTGTAAACATGTATCTGCACACACACACCCACATCTAAGTAGGCATAGCCAAACATGCTGTCTACAAGGGCTAAAAACTAAATTGGCAGATGGTCCTTGAGCTGAGAGCATGTTGATATTGAAATAAAGTAGATCCAATCCTTGTGACCTATACTTCAATTTAGAAGTACTTCTTTCTAGCCACAAACACATTTCTAATAGAAGAATTTTCTATCAAGTCAAAAAAACCTGAGGTAGTATTTCCTCAAGGACAAATATTCTTATAATAGTACTTACTTGGACAGAAGAAACTGGAATAATTAATTTATTCCCCCACAGTGAAATTCCATCGAACACTATGAACTCCTTTTTCCTTCAATAGGAGCTACTCACACCCATACACTTTCTGTGAGCCAGACTATGATTTATAGTTTTATATCACTAATCAGGTGTTTCCCTCCTGTATTCATTTAATTATACCATATTAATAAACCTTGACTTTTAGACAGAAGCTCTCTGAGGTGTATTCTCAGCATGATACACATGTAACTCCCCACAGCATCATCAGTAGTTAGGCACACGTGGAGAATTCGTTTTAGCCTTAGGTTTCTAGCCATTTCTAGCTTACTCTTAGATTTTTAACTCTGCTGATTTCTCAAGTACTAACACAAATACTGCAGTTCCTTTTTTTGCCGAAAAACTTCCTAGGAACTGTATTTAAAAGGTCAATTTATGTAAAATAGAATTTTAATCTAGAAAATGCAGATTTGAGGCACTGCATGATGAAAGAAATAACCTCAAAGTACAGCCAAAGAGGTTACAAAAGCAGGTCACAGAGATCTGGTTTCCTAGGGAGCTTCTGTACTTTAGAAAAACATAAGCAGTTATTGGCAGCTCCAAATGCACACATTAACTGTGTCTACAAAGGGCTTTGACAGGTCTCTACAAATCTAAGGCTTTCTGTCCCTACAGAACACTCTCAATTTTACAGCAAGACAGAGGTAAGAAGCAGAACAGTTTCCACGCAACCGTTCCATATGGAATGAACACTCCTTTGGACAAATATTCATTTATGCTAAGGTCACTTGCAAATCTCTGGATAGTTTATAAATATTTTAATTTCATTTACTACCTTTTCACTGTTTTTTCCCTATAATGATTGAATATTATGCTCCAATATGATTATATTGGTGATATATTTGAGATTCTGCTGCAGATTTCAAGGTTAGATCAGAAATACTCAGCTAATGAAGCTGAAGATCAGGTATGGGTTAGCTGGGTTTTTTCCCATCTGTGTAGTTTTAGTTCATTCAGAAACACCTCAGAACATAGTCCTAAAATACTCCCATAGTATATGTGGCTAAGAAAGGTGTCCAGAATAACAAGCAACTGAAGAATCCAAAGGTTTACATTAAGTGAAGGATGAGTTCTCAGAGACTAGTTTCAATCTCAACCTCCTCCAAACATAAAAGGCAACAAAGAAGATTACTGGAGAGACAGTGAAAGGCATTTATCTCCTGGTGTGCTTTGACTCAGTTTTGCCACAGTGAAAAGCTATGCTGGAAACCCTCCTTTAGTCCATGCACCGGGACCTTGCTGATGATGGCAATGAATAGGTATTCATCGCCAACAAGGGAATTTCATGCAAAGACAGACAGGGTCTACTTGGACAGTGGCAAGGGCCTACTCAGAATAATCATCTTTAGAAACACCCAGTGTTAGTATTCTTTTGTTTGTTGGATTCTATATGAATTTGTATCCGCCTTCTTTGGAAGGAACATAGAAAATGGAGTAGTGGTGAATACTACTTTTCTCAGAAAGCCTTGTAAGTAACAATGTCAAAGCACCTGACCTTCTCTCTTCTCATGCTCAGCATGCATGCAAGTCTGGAAACAGAGGTTTAAAGAAGTTGCTTCTGAGGAAAAAGAAAAGAAAATAAAGGAAAAAAAAATACTGGCCTGTGAAAATCTGTCTCCAGGACAAAATCCATAAAATGGACTGCCTTCCACGATGAAAACTGAGAAAACCTGTTTGAATATTTCATCTTTATTATGTTCAGAACCAAAGAGAATGTAAGCAACTGGATCCCCAAGACTATCCAATATGGCAGTCTAGTACCTAAACATCTGAATTTACAGCTAAGCCCATTCCCTAAGGGTATCTCAGAAGGTAAAATTTTCCTTTTTTGCTGGGAGAAATAAAGGTTCAGTGTCTTCTTCTGCAAGTTCAGGTGTGACTTTCTAACATCCCAGGCTAGTCAGCATCTCAGAGGATTTTGGTTTCTACCCAGATGTTCCAAGTAGAGTAAGAGAATATCTGAAATACTAAAATTCCATGACTCACGAAAGCCACTTCCCACATCACTTCCATCGTAGTAGTTCACAGGAAGAAAATATTCACAACAACTAAAGACATTTTGTCAACTGAAGGCCAGAAATGCCTAACTCACTCAACTTTTTGCTTCTGCATCTGTTAGAGACCTACTCCATGCATGCACACAGAAATGTGAACGTCAAAAATAATGCAGGTCCAGAATTCCCTCATTGCCAGCCCTAGTACAATGGTACTGGTGTCTTTTTGTATGTTGAGCCAGTGAATTCTCCCTCCTGCACTGACCTTACAGGACTCAACACCAAGTGTAAATATCTAAGCACTAAAAAGGGAGGAGTAAATTTCACCTGCATTCAAGTTTCTCTGTTTTAATTAGTAGCCACCACAAAAAGCACATAGTTAGTTTGCTGTGTTCCTGAATTCAGCATTGAAACTCATATTCATATTTTTAAAAGGGCAAAGTCAAAATGGCAGTTTTCCTTTTTTTAGATTTAAAAAAACCCCACAACCTTATAATAACTTCTGATTTAATTTGATTCTGTTATTTTCTTATCCAGGCATTCATAAACCAAGAGACATTTGATAATAAGCTGGAAAAATATCATACAGGTGAACTAGACCACCTCAGAACTTAAAACAAGGGTATTTTGAAAATATTAACTACCAGAATTGTTTATGTTTCAACTTATGCTTTTTTATACCTATTCCCTATTACTTAGACAGATTTGCTCTTTAAATAATACACTAATGAAGATGTTGTAAGATGTTCAAGTTAGTGTTAATTACTTTGTGAGATTAAAAAGAAAAAAAAATCTAAGAGCTCAGTATAACAAAACATGGATCTCTTCTGCGGTAACATTTACTTGATTTTGAGAGTAGCCATAAAATGGCAGTGTCTTGCACAAGAACATCTCCCTCTATCCCATGGATGCTGAAATATCAAGTGGTACTTCCATGTTAGTGAACCAATATACCTATTAGAAAAATGGCATTTTCTCAAACGCAATGGTGCATTCAAGTACATGATGATTCTAGAAATTGAAAGTATCAAATATTCATCTATAACCAGCTCGATGCCAGGCATTGCTTTTCCCAAGTAATAAGTGAGAGGAAACAGCCTCAAGCTGTTCCAGAGGAGGTTCGAATTGGATATTAGGAAAAACTTCTTCACTGAGAGGGCTGTCAAACATTGGAATGGGATGCCCAGGGAAATTGTTGAGTCCCCATCCCTGGAGGTATTTAAAAGATGGATAGATGTGGTGCTTAGGGACATGGTATAGTGGTGGACTTGGCCATGTTCTTTTTACAGTTGGACTCAATGGTCTTAAAGGTCTTTTCCAACCTAAATGATCCTATGATTCAGTTGTTATCACTCCATGTAACTCCTTTACAGTCAGCATGACCTGACCCCATTTTAAGTCAGCTGACAGTCTGGATGTAAGATGGAACGGTAACAACATTTTAAGCACTAAATTCTGAATCTAGGCCCTTGCATTGTTTTCATTTTTTTGGTTATCAAGCAACATGTTATACCCTTTATCTACTGTTTTTAATTGACTTAGGTTGGGAAGGGTATTTACAAGGATATAGCAAGTGAACACCCCTTCACTGTTTCAGGTGTCTGAGGATTATCTCTTAAAAATACAGTAATAAACAGTCCCTTCAGTTACTCAGATCAAATAAAGTAATTCATCCATGGCATGATTTTATGAGTCTAGCTACACGGAGTCATGTTTATAAAATAAGAGCTAACAGATTTGCAGCATATAGTCCTCAGCTACAGTCTCGTTTACAAAATGTATAGTATGCACAAAATTACATTAAAAAATGTACAGTATGCAGTGCATGTACTGTTTGTACTCACATACAAGCACATCAGATAGATGCAATCACAGATGAATTCTTTGAAAGTGACAAAAATTGAAACTTTAGTTGTAGGTTTGATTTTCAGAAATTGCTGATAAGGCACTTGCAGAAATTCAGGAATGTTAGAGTGATCGTCGACAGAGTCGTGGGAAATGATGGGAAGAGATTTTGAAAATCAAAACTAAATGAAAAGGTCATGTTGGTTTTTACTTTTATGCAGTGTTTGTCTGCAGCGATACCAAGACACTCGGACTCTATCTCAGAGCAGGGCTCGCAGCAAGTAGATCAGTGCATACTGCGTATCACTTTGTCGCTTGATTCTAACTGGAAGGCAAGGAAAACATCGATATGTGCAGCTTTTGAGATACAGATACAAGTCAGTAATTCACACTAGTGTAATTGTACATCGCGGTTGACTACTGCTTTATAGGATCTTTGAGGACTTTGCTGGAAAGCCTGTAATAAAATGATCATTGCTTTAAAATAATATTCAGCCTGTTCTCCTGGATATGTCTTCCTCTGTTAAGAAAGCACGTAGAGTTTGCTTATCTTTTATCAGGTATTCCGTGTATTTGAGTTTATCTGCTTGTTTTGTACTTAAACTGCCCATTTCTGACCAAGCAAGTGTTCAGTGCTTTTTAGGCATCTTGTCCCTTTTGTTTCCTCTGCAACGTTTGTTATTGCCCATGACAGAACTTTTTCTTAGATTGCTAAGCAATGCAGAAGCCTAATCTAGAGCAGCATTTCTCTCCCTGGTTAATTTAGACAAGATCAATAGTCATTAACACTGGTAATTCACCACACAAAGGGGCAGACCAGCGGAGAACTAGGAAATGTTACCCACATGGATAAGACACACAGCATTCGTTTTCTACGACCACTTTGGACAACCCCTCTACTCTGCCCTGGTGAGACCTCACCTAGAGCAC